>SOYY01000036.1:0-56369 GCA_008369825.1 Triplophysa tibetana | reverse complement strand
AGTGGCTGTGAACAGATCAGGATGATGCATGGGGCTGGTGTGTGTGTTTGCGGCGTGACCGCCCCTCTATAGGCTAGTAACCAGATGTACGCTCCTGTGGCGTCTCTTCAGGTGAAAGCTCGTCTTGGGCGGGACGATGAAGCCGTCGCTGCGCCTCGGCCCAGCTGGTAGTAGGAGTGCAGCTGGTGCAGGTGGTTGCGCGAGCCCAGGTTGGGCATGCTCTTATAGTACACGTCGTCCGGCTCCCCGCTCCTGGGAAGGGTGTGCATGTCTCCGCCGCGGAGCAGCGACTGCGCCTCGTTGCGGTCGGGCTCAGGCAGCGCGGGCATGCTTGTGTAGAGTGAGTCTCTCTGGGGGGAAGGAGTCTCTTCCGTTTGCTCCTCCGTAAGCAGAGGGAAGAAACTCTCGCTGTTTTCTTGAGGAAGGCGCCGTCTGGATGAGGAGCTGGAGCCGAAGGAAGCAGGAAGGGGCTGAGGAGGGTGACTTGCGGGACGCGGCGGCGGAAGCAGAGGTGCGCTGGACTCATCCCTGATCAGCTCGGTCCCAAAGCATCCTCTGACGGAAACGAGGCGGAGTCGGTCAGGCCCAGTGCCAGATTGACGGGCAGCATGGGTGAGTCTTTCACCCCACCCCCGTTGCTGACTTCGTTACCAATTTTTCATGAGGTTGCGTCCGTGCTCGGCCGCACGGTCGTGATTGTTCAGGTAGGTGGGCAGGTAGTTGGAGGTGAGCTCTTGAGGATCTGTTTCTCCAGCGTAGTCTCTTTGTGGACGTTGTACGTGCGGTCAATGATTTGCACGCAGTCGCTCAAGTAATCGGCGCTGGCCAGGCTGTAGCTGTTACCGTGGCTACCATTCAGTGGTAGAGTATCCATGGCACTTGTATCCCGGGCATTGTTCAGCAGTCCCTCTGTAAGAAGAGAGTCAGAGAGAAGTAATTAAAAAAGCAACATGCCGCATCTACAGCCACATGCATTCACGAGCTATCTGAAACGTCCCCGAGGGGATATTAATTGGCCTTCCAAATTAACGTTATCGTGGGCATTGATTGGATTTGTCAGGGTTTCGGGCTGATAAGAGCTCATTCACAGCTCACTGATATGTGCAAGCCAAACCGTTATGATGGACTTACCTGCCAACAGCATTTCTGGTCATACATCGGTATTGATCGACCTCTCACGACACATAACATACATCACAGACTTACTACGCACAAACACACGACAATACACAACAGCCATGCAGAAGCATTCACCAAAACCATAGTCATGCTGGCCTTTATATAACACGGATATTCGGTACAGAGAGAGCATCTTCTCCGTCAATAGATTTGAACGTTGCCGAAATACTACTGCAGATGACACATCATTATTAAATGAATACTTGATTTCTAGGTTAATATACTTTTTAATTTTCACTTTACACTCCTTCCCACACTTTATACGTGAAGTAGAAGTGCATTTTTATTACTCATGTTAACATTCCAGTTTTGACAAATTAATTATGTTTGTTCACTTTTAAGTCAAATATGCAAATTCAGAATAAAGCCTTTGGTGGCAAAACAGCAAATTGTCCTCTCAGCATCCGTTTCAAGCAGAAGGGCCACTTTGCATTGATGAAGAGAAAATCAGCTTTGTATTTCAATGTTGCTTTAAAGAGTGCTCTCCGATTTCAACAGCTTTAAAAACAGAGGAATAACTTCATGAGAAATTACATTTGGTAAGCAATGTTTAGTTTGACTCCCATACTTGTCTCTCTGTAGGGCTCTTAAAGGACAGCATGGAGAAAGAAAAAAGAGAGAGAGAGTACATGTAAGCATTCACAGTGACCACTCCGACATGCACCAGGTTTAATGAAGCGCAGGTAAGCGGTTTAACACTCGACCCGCCGTTCACCTCTCAAATCCAGACACACACCCCCGAATTCCCTCGCCATCCCGGACGCGCATGAAATTCTCCTTTTAATGTTTGAAAAGGGGCTTCGGTCTCCATTAGCCTCGCGCTTCGCTCCAAACGAGTTGGAATCCTACGCTCAGCAAGCGAGCTATATTGATCGAGTTAAAGAGGAACATTAAAAGTGGCTTGGGATCTATTTGTAATTTCGGGCCTTTTATTGATATTAGAATTCAAGGTCGCCACAATGTTGGCAACGCAGATGAAGAGGTTGTTATCCCGCGCCGCCCCCTCCCCGCCGAATTACAGAAACGTCTCCGCGGAGTATTCTGAATTCGATGTAGCACATCTGTAGGCTTTAGTGAAGGTGGCGGGATCTAAAGTAGATGCCAGATAGACCGGAGGAGACAGCTGCATGCCGAGACGTGTTATATCTAACAGGAGAACCCAGGCCACCCGTGGACATCTCAGCGTGAGCGCTTGCTCGATTCATGCTCTGCGTTTATTGTTTAACGTCTCAACATTTATTCACCCTCACTTGGTCTAAAAAACGTTCTTTCTACCGTGCAACACAAAAGAAAACATTATGAGAAATGTCTCAACGGTTGTGCGTCCACACAATGGAAGTCAATGGAGTCCAATGTTCTTCGGTGACAAACATTCCCAAAAATGTGTTCTGCGGCGAAGAAAGTAAGTCATACAGGTTTGTGTAAAATAGTTTGTCTTAAATGACCGTGACAAAAGATGACAGTAGACACATTCAGCGGGAAGCCACACAACTGACGCCCTCCCCCCAAACACAAACACAGTTAGTGCACAGTAGGTTACAGCAACAGAAGAATGCAGCACACCTTGAGCGTTGTACATGCTGAGAGTGGGGTTGTTATAGACGGCTGAGTCGCCCAGTAGGGTGTTATAGGGGTTGTTAGAGGTGTGCGCGCGCAGCAGCGAGTTTGGGATGATGTGATTGGCCATGGCACCTGATGTAGCCACACAGATGGAGAGAAAAACACACATAGAAGATCAAACGGATGCGGGTTAGCATTGTTATCATACACATGTGTCAGCCGCAGCCGAGGCGAGAACATTCGAGCAGCGGCAGAACCGTTATCATAGCCGTCAATGCGTGTCTGCAATGTAGGTTTAATATAATCAGTGAAAGTGTTTTTTTGCAACTATACAGAGAGAGAGAGAGAGAGAGAGAGAGATGAGAGAGAGAGAGAGAGAAAGTCGCTGTGACCTGTGAAAGGCTAAAGGTTCACTGAGGTAAAGGTCCATTTTAATCTCTGCTGAGGAAGTTGTTACAAAATTGAACTCTGACCTGCACAGCGTCTGTGCAAACAGTGTAGTGACCTCCGACCTTTACAAGTATCACCTTTGTGTGTGTTGGCAGTAAAATATGTTGAAGAGTATTATGATTTCCCTGTAATGTTTTCCACACACTCCTTCAGTCTCAAATTGGCTCTGTGTCTCTGTTTAATACATCTGTCCACTTGGAACAGAAGTGATGGAGCGTCTCTCTCTCACGGACAGACACACACACACACCTACATACACACACAAGTACACAGACACACAACGGACGTCTGGGTTAAGTGCTGTGTGTGTGGATGCTATGCTGAGTCTAATTATTGCCAATGTGACACTTCCTCTATGTGAAGAGGGTCAATCCATCATCATAACAGAACATTACTGTCTCACTCATCCGAACAGAGAAAGAGAGGGAGAGGAAGAAAAGAAACACTAGGAGACAGAGAAAATAGGAGAGAGATTCTTATAAATGGGGACATCAGCATGTTCCTGTTAAATCTGTTTTGTGCTGATGTTAACATGGCCTGATTCTGTACCCACACTGCATCGTTTATGGTGTGAAGAAAGATTCTCAAAGCATCTGTTATTCCTTCCTGACCAATCACAGCTCTAGGACTGAAGGACTGCGTAGATACTAAACTGACTGCACTCGCCGGTGAGTCTGCATTACTGTCGCCTGCAGCTTAAGGCTGTCGTTTCTTCCTAAAACTCATTAGATTATCAGACACCTGTTCATCCCATAGAGTCTCACCAAAGTCAATTCAATTTGGAACAAGATACTTTCACTTCCTTTTGTTGAACCTGTTTTAATGGGACACATTACTATTTATGAGGTGGTGATTTTGTATGAATTTGTACAATGCGTCAACCTAACTCAGGGTACATTTTGTTGTAATTGCAAGATTTGTTTTTACATAATGTGAAGTGTTCATTTACGAAAACAGTTAACTCTGTATTTGAACGTTTTCAAAATGCATATTTCATTGTGCATTCTCAGTTATATCGATCAAACTGCACTTAGGTTGTTTTGATTAAGTTATAATAACTAAAAAAAGATAATAAAAAAGAATCTGAATCTGTTTTTGCAAATTAACTCTTCTTTTATGCCATCTCTAATTATTGCTACTATACTCATTCTATAGTTTTTAAGATTCAATTATAATATAAAATTATAATTTCTCATTTATATTGAACACTGCGCTATCAATTATAACACAAACATTAATAAATAATCAAAATAAACAGTAGATTTACAAAGTGAGGCACCACAAATTGTGCAAAGCGGAAATTTCCATGAAGTTGGTTAAGCTGACTAAAACAATCTGCAGATTTTCTTGGAGCTTTTCTGTAAATTCTGTTTAGTTTCTTCAATAACCAATTAAAATAACTACTTTCTCAAACCTCATATCTCCATATTTTGTATAGATTTTTCACTGTGTTTTGGAAATATCTTACCAATAAAAGTATAAAAAAGTGATAGTAAACTTTGACGGCACATTGAAAAACGCTGAAAAACAGCGAATTTGGACATCTTACGATATAATAAACATTTAAAACTAAGAGCGCTACATAATTAAATAAGCATAAACTAAAAGGATTATGGGTAGCATGTTACATTAGCAGTGCGAATGTCATGGGTTCGAAAAAGGAACTCACATTTCTGATAAAATGTGTCCCTTGTAAAGCACGGTATGTATGTTTGAATGAAAGCGTCTGCCAAATGCATACATCTAATGATTTGCGAATGAACAAAACCAAACATGCAAGGGATTGTGGAGAATTTTGCGAATGCCATTCCACAAGAGTAAATTCCCCACATAGACAATGATTATCAGTAATATCCATCTGCTTAATGATGTCACATCTACTGTGTGTGTGTGTGTGTACCTCTGTTCAGTGTAGCTGAGCTGTTGATGTCTCCCGTCATAAATGAGGATTCTGTCTGTTTCCTCACCGTGTCGTTCCACATCCGACGGATTCGGCTCTGTGAAGAACATCATACACAGAATATTACACAAAAACATCCTGTGCACGCGTGATGAGAACCAATGCAGTGTTACGTCACGACTTTAAGGAATAGTTCACCCAAAAGTTACAATTTTGTCTTCACTCATTTCATCGTTTTCAAACTCAACAGCTGCAGTCCCCATTTCTCAGCATGAAGACCATCCGACACATTCTTCAAAACCTCTCCTATAATGTTTCATAGGGGTTTGAAATGGCGTGAGGTTGATCAAATGAAGAGAAACATTTATTTCAGGCTATTATTAATGATGACACTTTAAACTGCTGGTCACCACCCAATGCATCTTAAAAATATAGCATTAAAAATCTAACGAGAATCTTCAGGGAGTTAAAGAGTGAGGGTGTTCAAAGCATATTACTCATCCCGCTGACATTTACACGCACACACGCCGGTCACAGGTCATCACAGCGCGTTTCTGAGTCCTGTTACGTGTTTGCAGACATCTCAGCATGTGACCCAAAAAAGGCTAAAGGTCAAATTGGAAACCTTGTCTCCATGGAGATAATTTATCCAGTCATACTGTTACCATGGAAATGAGATATTAAAGCGCAGAGATGCAAAGGCACAGATTTGTGAGACAAGGACGATGCACAATAACGGCTCGAAGTACTTTGAAGGAGTCAAATGGAAATAACACTGAATGTTTTAGCACTAATATTGAATAAATGTTAAAAAATGAATACATTCTTGATCAGGGTATAAATTAACTAAAGGCTAAATGCTGAGTTTGGGTCTCTTTATGTGCCAAAAAAACAAATTCAAAACTTTTAATAAAATTGTATTGAAATCCTTCAGAATTATTAAAGCATTTTAAACCTGTACTGATATGCTGTATGTAATATACAATAAAGGTGTATAACAACAGATCTAGAGACGAATCGCAAAAATGAAAAAATTAGTTCAAGTTAAAAATAAAACGTAATATCTCTGTGATGACTTTGTTTAATCCGACTTGAAAAAGTTCACTTAAATACAATGAGAGTGGATGGGGACTTTGGCTATTAAGCTTCAAAAAGGACCAAAAATCAGCAAAATTATATAAATTGTCATAAAATGAAACCTACATTTCAATTTGTTTCCTAAACAAAAGTATTGCAAAATTTGATAATAGCTAAAATTCGAAAATTCTGCTAGTCCCTATTACAATTCACTTTTGTTATTGAGACAGGTTGCATTTCTCCTTTTCTGTTTCACAGAAGACACTTGTTTAAGAAGGAGTTACATGTTAACATTTTTGGGCAAACTACTCCTTTAATTGATAAAACAAGGATTAACAGACAAAGTAGAGAAGATGATCAAGGTAAAACCACAGGACTGATAGTTACTTGTTCATACTGTAACTGTGAGGAGTTTGTCATACAAGGGGGGTGGTGAACCTTGTGATGAAAGAGAGAGAGAGAGAAAACACACAAGGACAATGAAACCATATTTACTACGACACAGCTGTTTGACACAAAGCTCTCACCACAATGGATCAAGGATGTGTTTGTGTATCTACACTATATTCATCTGAGATGCATGTATGTGGTGAGTAACCTAACTACCTGTGAAGCAGAGGAATACCGCCCAGGCCCGCGGGATGCTGAACTTTTTCCTGAACCCATGGATGACTCCAAGCTCTTCCCGCTGTAGCAGTGAGTCCGCAGGCACTTTCCGTATTCTTTGCGTACCTAAACACGCACACACATGCCAGCTATCAAACCTTGGCGTAATGTATTAATAATTGGTTTGTATCAAGTGCTTATACGTTTCTCAAACCTTCTTCTGCAGGACGCAGTGAAATATGAAGATGAACATGCCCTGCAGAGAGTTGAAGATGGTGAAGAGATACGCCATTATGACTGTGCTCTCGTTGACATACATAAGGCCGAACGCCCAAGTCAGACCCAGTAAACACAGCAGCGCTATGGCACCGATTACCCATGACCTGAAACACACAAACATCATCCTGTTTTATTAAATGGACACACCCATCCTGCATGCTGGTAGCCGCGCTTCATTATTAATGCCGCACAGTTGACCTATTTATCAGTGCACCCCAACCTCAATACACTGTTTACACGTCCTTGGCTTCATTTTTTAGTGCCATTTAAAACAGCACATCTTCTCTTAACTCACTGCTTAACTGATGACACACAATATGAGACATTAAATCAGTCGCTAAACTGGTAAATTTGTGCTTCCGGTAAAGCTTTCCATTAAATTAAACTTGACTCCAGTTGAATGAGGTTGCTATTCAGTGTTAGTGGAAGAGATAGTTCACCTGAAATAAAACATCTGTCATCATCTACTCATCCGAATATCATATTAAACCCACATGGCATTACTCCGTAAAAGCAACGTTCACAGTCCTCTATTCAATTAATGGGAATGGGGACTGGTGCTGACGAACGATACTTTATAAAACATTATGATACGTTCATGGTGTTTCCTTTGAGTGTTTGCAATAAATTGTGTATTATATAATATAATATATACAAATAGATATTATATATATAATATAATATTATCATAGAATAGTGATGACAGAATTTTTGTTTTAGGGTGTGCTGTCTACCACAAGTTAGCACACGTCCCCTCTGTTCAAAGCTGAACCAATTGTGCACGTCTGTAATGAGAAAAGTGTGTTGTTTGTGTACGTGTGTGTTGTGTCCGCCCTTGGAGCTACAGATGCACCCCAATGATCACAAACAGCTCAATTTAAACATCTGTAATTACTGTTCTTATGGATTCGATCCAATACAGCACTTACATGACTATACTAAACACACAAAATGTAAAAATTGATGAAGCACCCAAAGTATTAAAACAAATATAAGAGCCAATTTAAATCATGTTTTACGTTTTTATGAAGAAATCCCTCAAGCTCAACACGTTATGTCATAATGCGTTGTTGCTAGGGCATTGCTATGTGGTTGCTATGGTGTTTAAAGTGATTTGTAGCACAATGCTTCACCGTTTTTAAGGTCTTCGGAGTGTTGTTAATATGCTGCTACCAGAGCTGCCAATTTGTTTTCTATTTAATTACATGAAAATGATATTTACAGCGTTAATAAAAATGCTTTGCACCCACAAACAGTCAAAACGCTAAAGCGATAATGTCTTCAAATATTTTTGTACAAAATAATGACAAAAAATCGTACTGCGATTGACACACAGGTTCAAAAACAACCCCAGGACAAAGACGGACAAGTTTAGGGTGCTGAGAGTTGATAAGGAGAAAATCAGAAAGACACACATATGAAAAACACATACAGTGTGGTTTAGAAAAGTGTGGAAAGATGATGGAGATGATGGATCTTCTTACTTAATCTCTGGATCATAATCCTCATAACTGAACGATCCAACCAATAAAAGGAAAAGCAAAAGAAAGAAAATTAGAAGAAAAAAATGGACAGTTCAAAATGAAAATGATAAGCCGGAGTAAACAGAGGTAATTTACTGTAGGCCTTAAGTATTTTTATTCTGAAAGGAATCTTAATCAGTGGATTATGAAATGACTTTTGAGTCAGGATGGATTCTGTATAGGACAAACTCCTGCCCTGTGAAAAATGACCGTCGTGAATTTAGTTAGCATGTTTTTGGTAGATTCCTTTGGATTTGTATTACCGGAGTACTCAAAAAAATGATTTTTTGGTGTTGTTCACTTTACTTGAACAAATCACTTTCATTAAACACGATTGTATAAAAATGATTGCCGTTAATGGCATCGAATCAAAATAACTTTTGCAACCGCAATGTTACCCAGCATGCATTGCAGCAGGAAGCTTTCTTTTGTTGAGTTTCATACACTGATTCTTCATGTCTAATTAATGCAGCTATATAATTCTCCTCTATAACATCACATAATGATAATAATAACACAACAATCTCATGAAAAACATATCAACCCCAATAACTTCACAACGACTGAATCCTTCTGAACCTTGTTTTCTTTGCCGCAACAAATATATAACAAGACGATTTTAATATGCAAAGAAAATCGGACATTTCAGGACGAGTCAAGAGGCCAACTAAAGTAAACACTGATCACAATAATGGTGATTAGTTCTTTTACATGTTCATTACATGTTGAGGTTACTTGATTCATTTAGGATCTTTTTTATTTAGGCCATTTCTTTCAGCGTAACATTTTCCAAATAGCATTTTTGATAGGTTAACTATGATTTACTGAAGTGAGAAAATTGGACGTTCGTCACTGCTGTGTCATTACATTTATGAAGTGACCTTATAGGTACATACAAAATATTAAAAAATATGTCATTTATAAAATTCCTCCAAAATGATTAAAAAACCATATCAGAGTGACCATCATTCTGATCGAGCTGTTTTTTAAACCATTTAATGGAAAAATGTGAAATACATTGTGAATCGGGAAAGGCAAGGAGACAGTTTTGAAGACAGATCTTTATGTTCATTGTGCCTGAACTGTGTTCATTTTTCACCAAATTAAGCTATTGTGTCTTCAAATTAAGGCTAATAATAATAATGTTCATATAAATACCCACACATAGACATATCATTTTTACAAGATATATATAAGTTTATAAATAAAATAAAAATGATGTATAGATATAAAAATGTATATAAACATGTTAATATTTCTTAAATATATACATACATGGGTTTGTATTTCTATGAACAGAATTTTTATACACAGTACACACATATATTTATTATGTCAAAAAAGTTAGTTGCGACTAATCAATGGCTAGTAATTGGCCAGATAAAACTGTTTACAAAATCAACATATTTCACACACACTCATAGGCAGACAGAGCAACACTGGGGCTATTACAGAGATGCACAGGTGTCAGGTGTAATTAACACTCGACATTACACTGAAGTCTAATAACCACACCAGGTGTACAGCAAAATAAATGCTTGATGGAATTCAAGTGGAGACTATTAAACATCATTTTCATGTGTCAATCTTAATGATGGGGCATTTAATGGGATTGATTGACCCGTGAACACTCAGTATTTGTGTTCCCTTAATAGCTAAAGGAAGCGTATTAAAAATACCTTCTTTCGCTCGTCCTCTCTCTCTCACTTGGGTGCATTTGAAACATAATTGAATGGGATAGCGGCGATTCGTCGCGTTAAGGACGTCCTGCCGGGAGTATTCGCGACCGAAACCGTACCGTCTCTACTCATCAGCAGGGTTAAACATGAAAAATGAAAGTGAATTATGATAAAAAGACGCCTGGAACTGCTTTTAAACCATTTAAGTGAATTAGCAGCAATTTGTCATATCGTCTCATTTCGTCTCCACCAGCGAATTTGCATCCCGATGGCAGGCGTAATTGAGTTAAGATGGAGGCAGAAAGTCTTGACAGTACGTGAGTAATGTCCTACAAGTGCCGATTTAACTTCCGAGGCGCGTCTCGTCTCTTCAGAATGTGTTAAATGAACGCTCTTCATTTGAAGATGCTTAACATATAGACGGCATCAGTGACATTCTGCACATCACCACAGACCGGCATGCGTCCCTAGATTGATAAAAGCAGAAATTGTGCTTACACTGCAGGGCAATACGTTCAGGGGGGTTTTAAGCTGATGTAAAGCTTGTGGTTTTCTAAAAGCTTTTCTTTAAAAAAAATCAGATTTTTCTTATGCATCAAACTTAAAGCTACAAGAGATTAATGATGATGAAAGCACACAGATGAGGAAGAGGATCGGATGAAAAAAGGCCAGAAAGAGACTGATCTTACCAGCACCACTCCACAATGACACAGGCGTCATATGACTGATAGCTGGACAAACGCAACGGCAGAACATATAGAGTGACACAGAGAAACAGAAAATGTTTTAAATAATGAAAGCTACAATTAAACACAGAAAATAACTAAACATAAAGCAACAAAAACCCAGCTGTTACACAACACTACATCTTTTAGACTTAAATCCCTGGACAAAATGAGTGAAGACACTTTATATTCAATTGTACAACATTTGACACCATTTATGATTTCTTTCTATCTCCAAGCTTAGTGTCTGTTCGCTCAGCGTTAGATCTGTGGCAGGTGGTGTAAGCTTTTTTTGTAAAATTTGTAAAATTTGTAAAATTTTTGTAAGGTGGTGTAAAATTTAAGACATTTTTTCCAGGACGGACAGTCTATACATTTTAAAATGCATAAATTGCTTGTCATGTTTTTGAAGTGAAAAAGAGGACAACTGCACCCAAAACATCTCTCCAAAAATCTAAAGCAAGCAAACAAATAATATAAATCTGTATACAGAACCATATCTATGCATTATTTGTATCAAGCATGTCTCCCTTAAAATCTCAGTACTGGATTTTTTATTAATTTAGTTATTTTTCTGTAAACAAATATATTCTATAAATAAAATGATATTCTTTAAATGATAATACATTAATTAACATTTGATAAAAAGTTTAATCTATAAATAATAATGCATAAAATAATATTCTATAAAGAATTATATTCAATTTATAATATAGAATATAATAAATGTTTTACATTGCATTGCTTTAATATATTATTTCATTAATTTTTTTCATGAAAAGTAATTATTTATTGAATAATATCTTATTTATTATATATTTATTGTTGTTATTATTAGTATTATTCTCATGACTATAAATGCAATTACATTTTATAAATAATTATATTCTATAAATAATAATAAACAAAATAATATTCTATAAATTATAGATTGCTTTTCATGAAAAAAAACTTTATTGAATATTACTGTTTTCATTATCTATGTATTATTATTATTATTATTATCATTACTATAATTATGTATATTGAAAACAATATGAATAGGGTGTGAATGTTTCACATTAATACTGTCCAACAACAGAAACCAATTTACTCTTTTATTTTTAAAATATCTTTTTTACCAAGATCTGATGAAACACAACTACACAACTGACTACAGCTAGACTTTATCTGTGCAGGGTAGTGGTGGTCTCACACAGATAAAGGCAAATGGTAGATCTGGACTTGAGACGAGGCGATGAGGTTGTGACCTCTGGGAGCGCAGCGGGTCAGATGTAGGTTGGTTTGCGGTTAATAAAGGTCCATTCCAAATAGCCATATAAATCACATCAAATACACAGGAGTACGTTTAAATCTTTTAGAGAGCAGTTATAAATCATATCATGGACAATGGCTGAAAAGTCGATGCGCACTACAAACCTAAACTCAAGTTTATAAAAACACAATCAACTTTTAAAAAATCTGATGATTGTCAGTCGCTGGAGACTATACTGTTATATAATTGCGTAGTTGTTAGTGGGAAGGAATACTTCAAGGACTGCTTTACAATATGTTTATTCATATATAAACTGATGTAAATATGCGAGGACTTGTTGCAAACGGCAGACTGAATTTTCATTTACATGTCTTGTATGCGGTGGCCGGCGCTAGTGCCAACCCTTTTATTTGGTATAAATCTGTAAATGATAGTCTATTAAATTCCAAATAAAAATCGAAAGTTAATCAAATAACAAAGTATTTCCCTTTGTGTCAATGTGAATCCAATTTCTCCCTTTGTGATCTCCAGAAATTGTTCATTGTGCTCTTTGACTAAACAAACTCAAACAGATCACACAAATACAGCCGAATATGAAGTCTAGGAACAACTGAAGATAATCATCTGATTATTAGCATGAATAGAACGTCTGATTATAAGAATGATCTCATCTAATCCGAGAGCTCATGGAGGAGGTCTGGCTGTAATAAGACCCTCATTCTTGAATTAATCAAACTCATCCCCACTGCTGTTCTTATGATCACAGAGCTTTGTGTCTTAAAGAGAGAATTCACCTACAAATGAAAATTCTCTCATAATTTATCCTCACACGTGTCTACACCTGACGTGGAGCGACACGACACAGGTCTTGTTCTAATGGCACTGTCGCGCCACATCCAATGTGGCCAATTTTTTTAATTAAGATGGGTTCTAATGCAATTTACTATCTTTTGTCATCAGAGCCGATTTTTCCTATACACAAACTACGCAAGATTTCGTAGGGCCCCTGCACCACCAGGGGCCCCTTGGAGTACCGAATCAAAAACACTATAATGTAATAAAGATGCAATTTTTTGTACTAGCTGATTCAATTTAACACCAATCAAATGGAAAACAGCTGGTGATGCCATGGGCGTGATGTGTTGATGCATCTTTAATAAGGCTATCAAACGATTAATCGCATGCAGAATAAAAGTTTGTGTTTAAATAATATGTGTCCGTGTATTGTGCATATTCATTTTATCTTTATAAATACAAAAACATACACATAAATGTATATATTCAATGATATTTTTGGTTAATTATTGATATTTACCATTAATTTAAATGACTTATAAACGTTTATTAATTTTAATATTTTATGTTTTTAAATTTAAAAAAATAATTATATATATATAATTAAAAATTATATATACAGGTGTGTGCCATTCTAAGTCATGTCCAAATCAACTGAATTTACCACAGGTGGATTCCAATCAAGTTGTATAAACATCTCAAGGAAAATCAGTGGAAACAGGATGCACCTGAGCTCGATTTTGAGTGTCATGGCAAAGGCTGTGAATAATTATGTGCATGTGCTTTTTTCATTTCTTTATTTTTTTACATTTGCAAAGATTTCAAACAAACTTCTTTCACGTTGTCATTATTGGATATTCTTTTTAGAATTTTAAGGGAAATAATGAATTTAATACATTTTAGAATAAGGCTGAAACTAGTGATGAAAGATATTAGATTTTTGCCGATATCCGATATGCCGATAAATTCCATCTAAATTAAGCTGATATTCGATGTATATACCGATATATGCTGTATATCCGCCAGGGCGTTTTTATGCAGCTAAAAGTGCTTTTTTTCAACCAAGGTGCTCTGGTTGTAAATTTAAGCTGCTTGGGAAAAAAACAAGCACCAGCAATGAGCCAGTGGGAAAAAAAGGGTGCATAGCCCGGTCACTTCAGGGATTGTCCCTTCTCACATTTTGAAATGAGGATAAACTAAATAATTTTAAAAACGTTTGGAAAATGAATTTGGTGGATATTAATTAAAGAAGCAGCAAGAGCAGAGGTTAAAGAGATCACAGACTTGCTTATGTAATGGTGTCTTTGAAATGGAGACTACAAAAAAGTTCATAGTCCACAGATGAAAAGCACCCGTGAGCTCAGGTGCAAAGTCTACTTCCGATGGACGATGGGCAGGATTTAACTTTATTTTTACTTTTATTTTAAATGTACGTTTATTAAAAACGTTAATCAAATAGGCAGTGAGCGTCTTCCGCCCGCAGAGATGTATTTCTTTGCGCACTCGGTTAATGTGCGAATGTTCTACTTTTACAAGTCCGAAATAACTATTCGAATATCAAAAATGCGATTAGAAAATTCTAAGAATAAAACTGCATCACCACAAGTTTAAGTTACTGCTACAGAAGACATTTAGAGTTCTCACGTCTCATTTAACGCATATTCGCTTCAACTGTAAAGATCTTATAATATGCCGAAAATAAAAATAATAATTTGTATGTGTTCCTTAATCTTTGTTCACTTAGATTGCAAGCTATTTAATTATTTTAAGTTAATCCTGCCCCTCAAATAAATACACCACCGACATGCTCGCTGTAGCACAAACACGCAAATTGACGCAAACGCATATTAATCAACACAGCTTCCTATCGGCAAGGCATATCGGCGTTATTTTCGGTATCGGGCCGATGCCGAAAATTTATTTCTGAGCCAATATCTGCCGATAATATCTGCCTGTGATAATATCGTGCATTCCTAGCTGTAACATTACAATAATCTGAATACTTTCCATATGCAATGTACATCTGGAAGGGCATGAGGGTGAGTAAATTATAAGAGAACTTTCATCGGAAAAACAACAGCATTTGCCAACTACTGAACAAAATTATCCAACAGCAGGAGTAGTTACATTTAAAGACCTTTTAGCATAGAAGTTTAAAGAATACCTTTCTAAATATTTAAATTTTACATAGAATTCTACATCACAGTGCACCGACATGGGAGCAGGATTTGCGGGGATGTCAGGGATGTGACCCCCACACTATATTGGTCAAGCTCGTTCTCTTGACATTTCTGTCTCCTTCACTTCTGAAATGATGGCTACGCTCCTGGCTAAGAAGGAACATCTCAAACTGCTAGACAGCCCTTGAATCCCATAAGAAAGAAAAATGAGACATCATGTGATTCAATAGAGAGCGAATGGAAATCTTCCCTTAAGACCTCTCTCGTATTTCTCCTGAGGTAGAAGACTATGTCTATGTCTAGCTGAGCTACAATTGCCTTCAATAAGTATTTTATAAACTTATACAATAAATCAAACACACAGTTTCGTTCCTGTTGATGATTTTAAATTACCTTTTGGTTCAATTCAAAGTTTATATTGTGATTCATCTTAAGATTTGGGTGGTTGGGTTCATGGCTTGAACTCTATTAAAGAATGTTAAGAAGTATCTATGCAGAATGGCGATGTTTATGAATGTGTTTGGCTGAATCAGTTTTTCATCAGCATCTTAATGCTCCAATAGACAGAGGGACATAAGAGGATAGCTTGTTGTATCACAGATGCACAAAGAGAGCGGTCCTATGTAAAATATGGCTGTATTCAGGGCATAGATTCTACAACATCATTGATTCAGTTTGATTCCCATTCAGCTCACACACACACACACAGTATCTTGAGCACTAAGTTGGATCTGAAGGGACAGCCATACATTTGCATATTTATAGCCCTTTTAAAACTCTGTTCCCCCTGAGTGGCTGCTGTGTGGCTGCGATGATGAATATTCATGTGCATGCGGAGGTTAATTTGTGCAGAATGTCTGCAGCTCTTTTCTGTCAAACAACACAGATCTTCACGTAACAACATCTTCCCCATAGAATACACACACACTGTGCCACTTCTACTCTTACCTCAACCCGCTACAGTACAATGATAAATGAACAATATCCGCTCTTGAGATAATGTTCAATAGGGCCACATGTGTGCCATTCCTGTACAATTATAGGCACCAAAGAAAATTTGCAGAGGAATGACTGTTACTAAACACTTTTCCCAAACACATCCCTCATGTCTCACTGTCTAAACATACCGCAGACTCCAGCCACCATAAACTCCATCCATTATTCTCCCATCACAAACCTCACCAACAGACTCCACACATCACAAATTCCATCCGTTATTCTTCCACTCATAGAGCTAAGTACCCACTGACTCCACCCATTATTCTTCACCTTGTTGACTACACCCATTTATGTTCTTCTCTTTCTCGTCAGAGTCCACCAGATACTCTCCCTTCTCTCCCTCATAGACTCCACTGATATAAGGCTTGTTGGACTTCATGCATCGCCTTTGGAACTGACAGGAGGGAGTTCGGTTTCGAATTCCTCTGGCTCTGCTTTGATATCATACGCACGTTTTCTCTTCCCTTTTCATCCGTTATCCTCCCCTTCTCCAACTCCACCCTTTTTTCCTTGACTGCACTGACTTCACTCAAACAGACTCCACCCATTATTCTTTCCCTCATAGATTTAACCCTTTTTTTCCCTTTCATTCCAGACTCCACCGAATATTCCCCTTCACAAAACTCTACTCCCTCAGACTATTGGTCACCACCATTCACTAGACCCCACCCTTCAGACTGCATCTCTCATAGGCTCCACCCCTCAATGAGTCCAGTCCTGTGTCAAGCTTACTTGATGTTGTCAAGGCAACCGGAGTCAGGCTTCAGGATGGTGGTGTGGTGGAACATCTTGTAGAGTGCGATTCCGAGAAAGATCACGTTTAGCTGAGAGAAAGAGAGTCATAGGAGTCGTAAGTTAGTTTATAGAGACCTTGCATGATCTACAAGATGTCATAAATAAACTCATTTTGTTTTGTGTTTAAATTAGTACTTTCATAAAACATGTAATCATAAGTAGCTTCTGAAGGGCAGTAAGATACTGTATGTCAAGATCTTTCAAGACTATTCATGAATGTAGGGTATCTGAAGTTTTATTGTGAAGTCTGAATTGTTGAGTTCTAGAATGAATCTGGAAATTCAATACTCAGATCTGCTTACCATGATGATGAGTGTGGCAGGACCTATAAAACTCCAGATGAAATAAGTGTCCAAACGTAACCAGCACCTGAGAACAAAAAGAGAGATGTGTTACTCATGAATCACACACAAACACACACTACGTAGAAAAACACTACAGGTCGTCTCTGAGGATGACACATGAAGGTTTCTTTAATTATTCAAGCTTTAATTTCCACAGCTTTAGATCAAAATTCAACCTTGCTTTGACAAATACACAAGCAGGGCTGTGTACCACTGTGACTATGTGTGACTCACACTCTGTCAGTCCCGTAACTGCGGTAATCCACGGCGGCAGACACGGCCACGATGACGGCAGGAACGCCGTATCCCACCATGTAGAAATATCGCTTGCGCGAGTGCTCGCTCTCAAACACCTCTACCAACATGATGTAGAGCTGAACGCCTTCCAGAAACATCCACGTGAACGCGGACAGGAAGAAGAAGTGCAGAAGAGCAGCGAAGACAGCGCAGGCGATCTGAAACATAAATGCAGAACATCACTTACACAAATGAGAATTTTTGCGTTTTTTCGCGTTGGGGAAAAACTATAGACCCCTGACGCACACAAAACGAAAAGTGGGCTTATAATAGACTTCTACCGTTAAAGGTCCAGTGTGAAATTTTATTGGAGGATCTATTGACAGAAATGCAATATAATATACTTAACTATGTGTTTGAGGTGTAAAGACCTTACATAATGAAGCGTTGTTTTTACTATCTTAGAATGAGCAATTTCTATCTGGAATTCAATTTCTACAGTAGGCCAAAACAGAAAAGTTGCACAACAGAGGATGTTTCGTAAATACGTTATCTCCATCGGCAAAGAAGGGAAAACGTGACAAAATCTATTTCCCTTCACAGTGCTTCGAAAGTGAGGGGTGGAGTGAGCTGCTGGCTGCAATTCACAACCTCACCACTAGATGCCGCTAAAATCTCCACATAGCTCCTTTAAAGCAAAAGCTGTTTGATGAGTGAACCTTAAATCTACTAATCTAATTTTACAGTTTAACAATAAAAATACATTAATTTATGCTTTGTTTTCATCTGGAGAAACATTTGTCTTGACAGTACAACTGACAGAAGCACACACACAGTCTCTCTTGAGGTGGTGTGTGACATGGACATTGATGGATGCTGCTCAGTGACCTCAAGCACCTGCTGAGATAATTGAAAAATATTAAATAATAGAGTTTAAAGATTATGAATCATGTATGATGTTCCTCCACTAGTCTCTAACACACACTGACTACCATCCATTAAACCTGCATGAAACACAAAGACTCCCTCTATTTAACCCTCTCTTAAAGCTACAGAAATGGCAGTCAGCCGTTTAAAACATCATCTCTCTTCCTGTCCATTTCAACCTCACTTCTTGTCTTGAAAAGGTGCTAAACTCGCGTATGAGCCAACGAATACGTCAATTTATCTTGGTCTGTTGAGTTTTTGAGCAATGAAAGGTGCAAGGCAAAAGTGTAAGTGTAATCGGGAAAATGTAAGGTGTAAAGGCGTACAGGCTGGTCTGCACGGTTGATCCCTGTGAGGAAGAGCGTTTCGGCGATGAAGAGCGAGATGCACAGGTTCTTGTGGATGGTGTTGCGATCGCTCTGCAGGCCGCGGAAGAAGCAGAAGGTGAAGATGCACACGAGCAGACACACCAGAGACAGCAGGATGCCCACCCACGTGATGACGTCCAACAACAAATCGTGCACGGGGTCTGCCGTCTACGGAGAAAGAAAGAGAGATTACAGTGGTGATGAACTTTGTAGTACACTGTGACGCAACCCTTAAGTATCAGGGGACGTCAGAAGACAACAGAGTAATTGTATTAAAAAATTAATCTGTTTGAAGTCAATAGGGCTGACTTAGCAAAGACAGGTATCATTGTGCCCCCTATGACCCAAATAAAGAAAGCAGAGTCATGAATTTTAACAAAGTTCTCAAACTGCTCAAGTACCCTGAGGGCAGGGTGGCAAAACTATTACCACATGTGCATCCTTGTGTTGCATGTGCATCCTCTCCTTACTTTCTAGCTATTCTATTCAGACACGAGACATAAGGACTTCTGATTGAACACCGTAGCTTAGCTTAAAGCAATACTTTGGAAAATTTGCTCACGGATTTCCCGTTTTGTGTGCCCTTCTGAAAAAAACTATAGAAACCAAGTTAGAAGTTATAAAGGTTTTAAGGGATTTGTATTGGTTGTAATGAAAACTGTAATGGGTCTACTGGTATGTGTTGGATTCTATTGGTGGGATGTAAAATCATACTGGACTAATGCCCAAAACAAGCAACAAAAATGAATTTTGTGATGGTTCTAATGGAAAAAGATAATACTTCATAGTGGTTTTTGAATGGAAACATTTAGAATTTCTGTAATGGTTTATGTAGGGTTTCTATATTTTTTTTCAGCAGGGGTTGTTGTTGTAGGGTGTAAGCTAACCACCCTGCTAAAAGAAAACAATATGGACAAAACATAACAGTAAATGTAATAGATTTAATGATTATATGTGAATTGTATTGGTTTTAATAGAAACTATAATGGTGGTGTATGATGGATTATTATGGTGGTGTGGCAAATAGAAACTGATAGAACACCATTGAATCCTAATAGAATAATGCCCAGAACACACTTCAAAAAGGATTTTTTTTAAAGGTTTTATAATGGTATTTTAATGGTACCTTTGCAAGTTGTCAGCTAACTTCGCATAAACCCCACACCAGTTACTCTTGGAAAGCAAATAACTTTTGAAATTCTGTTTGGTGACAGTAATGGCGCAAAAAAGATAGAATTCGCTTTCAAATGCCATTAGCATTACTAGCTGGTTTTAATAAGCATTGCTGAGTTATGTGTAGCTTAAAGCTTTGGAGGTTACAATTTCAAAGTAGGTTCCCCAACACCAACCTCACCTCACTAGTACAGAAAAATACATTCTTTGCTGTTTTTCACACATTTTTGCGTGACAGTGAGTATGATTTATTAACGGTGTGCGGTTTAAACTCTCAGATCTCGTGGGCAACTGTCAGTGATATCCCGCTGGACTCCCTTTGTAGGGTCCCTACAGAGAGCACACAGCCAAGGGAAAAGAGAACAGCTGATATAGGACACATCCCAGAAGACTTTGAGTCTGGAAGACCGGATCTCAGCACTTCTAAAAAATACACCTCATGAATATTTAAGAGAACCGCATAGGTAACAGTACACAGCTTGTGTGTGTGTGTGCTCGTGTGTCCCAGAGGGCTGTGGTGCACATAACACATAAGTCTTCCTGAGGCTCACTCACCCTTGAGCGCTATATCTCCTCTACATTTTACGCACAGTGAGTATATGTGTGTTGTATATGGTGCTGTAAGTAAATCAAGTCTTAAAGCCCTGCTCAGCAGAATTCACAGTTAGACCTCAGACTTCATAGAGTCAACGCTGAGCTTAAGTAAATCTATGTGTCTATAAACACACATGCACCTAAGGAGTAATAAGTATATTTAGCAAAGGAAGCTTTATTGTTGCATTTTTTTACTTTTGAAACTTTTTTATGAGTAACTGTTGTCAAGCTCAAGTACTAAAATAAAGTTAGCAAACATCTAAACAATAATAATTAATATTATGTAATGTAAAGTAGACAAATATGCCAAACTTTGGAAAATTGATGTCTTCGGCCTTTAATCAAAGTGAAAAGGGTATATTTGTACAAACTTGTTTTTAAAGCCCCCTCAGGTGAGACCGCAAAATGATTACATTTATAACATTTTTAGGTCAATAAATATCCATTATGTTTTTTTGTTATTTAAAAATGTTTTCGGTTTACAGTGTACACAGAAAATATGATGAAGTGGACTGTGGCCAGTGAAAGCTGTACATTCAAATATGGTTATTAAAATATCAATGAAAAACAGAATATATATATATATATATATACTCAACTCAACTTTTTGACTATAAGCAAAACAATAAAGTTATACCTGTAAAAAGAAGAAAAATGTGAAAACACAGAAGACAGACACACCACATACAAAATACTCCACACACACAATATGCACACGTAGTTACACACATAGACATGCAGACAAACGGACAAGCAGGCACACACACAGACATGCGCGCGCACACACACACACACACACATACAGGTATGTAGTGTTTACAAGGACATCATGTAACCACTGTGGTTTACGGGGACATCCATTGCCTTCCAACATACAAATATAATGGAAATCTCTAACAATGTTTAATGGCCTCATTAAGATACATCTCACTTAATAATTCTCTTTTGACCATGCAATTATAAAAATATGGCTAACCTGTTTTTTCACAGGCATGCAGGGTCATCCGTATCAGGGTTTGTTAGGACATAAAAGTTTACAGGGACTTATTGTGTAAATCAAACATACACATAAAGCAAAGTGGTTTATAAGGTCAAGCATGGTATACCAGGGCTAGTAAAAAAAATGAAAACATTGAATAAACAATATTTGTGTACATGTAAACATAGTCAGAGTAATCAATGTAGGAACTTTCTAGCAGTAACATGTTAATTTGCTATAATGCAAATCACAAAAGATGAACTTGGATACAATACGTGTGTTATGGGCTGCCGTTTAAATATTTTCGCATCTAATGAAAAAAAAAAACTTTCTATGGACATATTTCATCGTTTGTCTGCATCATTATGTGGAAATATAATGAAAATGCCTCTGCAACGGTTGTCCATACATCGTGTTAGCGCTGTGTCTGAATGATGGAAGGAGCAGAGACTGCTGGCAGTTGTTGGTAAAACAACTGAAAGGCACGTTTACTACTAATCTGTGGTTAAGGTGGGTGACACTAACACATGGGCACTTTGGTCATACCAGAATAAATGCAATTAAACCATTAACAGTATAGGTGTAATCACAACATTACCAAAAGACACAAGACATCAACAACCCACATTTGAATTTCAACAATGGTGACAATTTACTGAACTGCTTTAAGCTGGGTGCATAGTACAAAACTGAATCATGATTGTTTGTCACCATTGATGATGCTTGTATGTCAAGTGTCTAAATGTGTCTCACAAAACCAAAGAACAATTTTAGGAAAGAGATCTTTCCATTATAACAGCTCTAATCACTTTACCAAAAATGTTTTTAAAAGACTGTAAATGCTCCATTACAAAATCGCACTCGTTAGGCGCTTGCTTACCTGCAAGTGTGCGCATGCTCATGTCCGTGTTAATTATCGACAGAATTATTGATCGAATATATGTCATTGTGATTTCGGCCAGAGATTTTAGAAATATCTGCCTTCATCCACTCAAGTAGATAGGACTGTGGTCTTGCTATTACCAAAAAAAGTTGTCAGTTAGAGATGCAAACATGGCTTCCGAATGACAAGACTTTCTTCAATGGACTTTAACCAGATCAAAAAGATCAATGACAATGATTATCAAACCCTTACAGAAAGTAAAGCGGCAACAGAATGCACTTAGACAATGCACTTCACAAGCAGCTTTATTGCAAATATAAGCAGCCACAAAACTACAACACTGCCACATGTACATTTTATTAATTGTTGTAATGCAATATTGTCAACAGATTAAAGTTTAAATATGTATAATGTAAAATATGTGTAATGTTAATGTGTAATGTATAACTTCAAACCCAACAGATGTACAGTTTGACTGCTTAGCTTAGTTATTTAAAAAATAGTTCACCCGAAGATAAAAATTCTCTCACCCTTATGTCATCTCAGATGAATATGACTTCCTGTGTACAAATGAAGAAAGGATTACATCCTGTAAACATCTAAGATGGCATTAGGGTGGATAAATTATGAGAGAATTTCTATTTTTTGGTTAACTATTTTTTTTAACAGTGTCCAAAATTTCATGCAGTTACAATGCTAGTCAGCAGATTAACTTCTAACAATAGATAGTGAAAAAATATAATAACATTTAAAACTCTTTTAAAAACAGTTAAAACATGAGAAAAAAGCGTAGAACAGTAAAATTGTCCAAGTGGGACACCGGTTTGATACTACGGAGCCGTTGAAGGGACATTGGCGAAAAAAAAAACAGAAGACTTTCTAGTGCGCACGCGAAAGTATCTGGTGAGCACGCGAAAGTGTCTCGTGAGCACGCAAAACTTTTTGCGTGCTCACGAGTTAGTGTGTGCCTGTTATGCATAAAAAGGCCTTTAGATGGCACCAGTTTAAATGAAATGTAGATCAGTTAGAAATGAATAGGTACGTCTATGCAGTTGGGACGGGATATTTTAAAACGTCTAATGTAAAACATGCACAACGTGTATTAATAAATGAAGGCAGTAACTTTTAAAAGGCTAAATTCATAACACAGCTTAGGGGCCAAATACTATTACTGCTTAGTCTATTATGTATGGGAATAATCCCGGTGGCCTTTTTCATGTCTGTATAATATAAATAAGAGTGATCGTGGTATTCGTTGACGAATCGGTTATTTCAAAAGCTCGTATAGTGTTTGTCCATTGTCCTACAGACCGGCAGGCAGCGTTTAAACAACGCGCTGCAGGGTCGATCCACCTGCGCACATAAAATGACAAGCTTGCATTACAATTTGTTAAATACATGAAGCTTCAATAAGCTTTATATTGACGGTTTAGATTATATTACATGTTATATCGATGCCATTTCTGTGTTGTGCGAATTATATGAAGTTTTACTACTATATAAGACTACTACAAGTCTTATATATCGAAGAACTGCATCATTGAAATCATATTTTTAATCGCTTTAGTCTAAATGTGTTTTAATGAAAGATGACCGAGGTTCCGTCAGTGCAGAATACATTAAAGCCACCGTTTGCCCTCACACATATACAATATAAGCATGTATACTTGTTTCATGATCAAAATCTGATTACAGTGATACAGTTCTTCGATATAAAATGGACTTGCACTAGGCTATAAATCATTTAAACGTGCATGGCAATCTGGTTGGCCTTATTTGTTTAAATAATAGAGAAAAGTCGCCTGCTTGCTCTGCATTTAAGAATACATATTTACATTGAAAACTATTTAATTTGTTTTAAGCTTTGTATAATTCGCACTACATGGAAATGGCCTGGATACATCACATATAATCTATATCGTCAATAAAAAAGATTATTGAAGAAGCTTCGTGTATTTAACAAATTGTAATGCAAGCTTGTCATTTTATGTGCGCAGGTGGATCGACCCTGCAGCGCGTTGTTCAAACGCTGCCTGCCGGTCTGTAGGACAATGGACAAACACTATAACGAGTTTATGAAATAACCGATTCGTCAACGAATACCACGATCACTCTTATTTATATTATACAGACATGAAAAAGGCCACCGGGATTATTCCCATACATAATAGACTAAGCAGTAATAGTATTTGGCCCCTAAGCTGTGTTATGAATTTAGCCTTTTAAAAGTTACTGCCTTCATTTATTAATACACGTTGTGCATGTTTTACATTAGACGTTTTAAAATATCCCGTCCCAACTGCATAGACGTACCTATTAATTTCTAATTAATCTACATTTCATTTAAACTGGTGCTATCTAAAGGCCTTTTTATGCATAACAGGCACACACTAACTCGTGAGCACGCAAAAAGTTTTGCGTGCGCACGAGAAAGTCTTCTGTTTTTTTCTTCCACCAATGTCCCTTCAACGGCTCCGTATGATACACTGCATATAGAGATGGTTAAAAACATGTCTGCCGCTTGTAAGCTATGCCCTTATTCCGCACAAAGTCTCTAATGTTTAGTATGGTTCGAGAGTCAAGAACCGGGTGTTCTGCCTTCTTGCAAGCCTCACATTCAGGCAACGTTGCAAGTTTCCCCTTTTTGATGTGCTCTCCAAAGAATTTCATTACGGATTTTATCTCTGAAGGGGCCCATGGTCTTTTTACATAGGTTCTCTTTGTTTTTTGTCTTTCCATCTCTAATATAAATACACAAATACAATGGGTTAATACAAATTGAACATAACAGTAAAATGCAGTTTAAGAAAGTTGTTAATGATTACTTTGCAAATACAAACTTTGAATAAACGCCAGTCATACCTGCATTTTTACTGGATGAACTGGCTCCTCCTGGCTCCCCTCCTGCCTTTTTACCTACACAATGTGTAAAACAATTGTTCAAAATACTTTTTTATTTATTTTCATAATATATTTATCAATTAACAACAATCATGTTTGTTTCCCTCTCAGACTTGAGCTACATAGAGCAAATACATAAAATAAGGTTATTTCTGTCAGGAGCACTGTCTTCAAATATTTAAACAATATGATATAATTAAGGTTAGTTCTGAGCAAACTCTCCGCCCGTTCATGCAGCCTTGCATGGATAGAGCGGGAGCGCAGCACTACTACATGTCCACCCGCTATGGGAACCAGAACAGTTCCTGATGCGTAACAGGATAAAATTAAATGACCCGACAGATACAGGGGGATGTGGTGGAGATTAGAGGTGCTCCGATTGATCGGTCGCCGATCATAATCGGCCGATAATCACGTTGGGAAGTATGATCGGCGGTCTCTAAAAGGCCGATACAGAAAAGCCGATCAGATGATGCAAAATTGGCAAGACATTTATTTTACGCGCTATGAAAATGGCTTCACCGGTCTGGAAATTCTACAAGGTGTGCGAAGTATACAATGAATTATCAATCTGATACGTGTACTATGCGAATTCCACGATGCGGGAAGCACCCAAAACATTTTTCACACCCACCACATCTTTAGACGTTTGAGGGTTATTCACGTTAAGGAGTGCGAGTAGTTTTCAAAGTTAGTCTCGCGCAGAGTCAGCGGGCAGTTCAGCAGCTCGAGCGCCACTCAGCTACAGAGATCGCGTCAACCGAAGATTCATTTTTTCTACCAGTGATAGAAAAATCTGAAGGCAAACTGTCAATTTGACGGACTACAATAAAGGCGATTTGTAATTCCCCTATTTACCATTTCGTGTCATCAGAACGTGATCGTGAATGAACTGAACGTGATTGTGTGTGGAAGGAGGTAGACTATCGCAGAAGGGACGTGTTATCTATTCATGATCTTACTCTCAAATGCCTGCTCAGTTTTACTTAACGCGCATGTGATGAACAGACACTCGAGCTGCATCTGCATCCATCACTCCCCGCATACACACAGGCGCGCTGTGGTGCCGTCTTTACAGAGTTCTTACCTCATAAAATAGCGTCTTTTGGATAAATAATAGCTTTCAGTAAGTGGAAAAATGTCTCTAACTGAGTTTTCTCTGTTCAGTGAAGCAGCACATGTGAACCGGGACAACAAAAGAAGTCTTATGTTTAAATTCTTCGAAATTAAGATTTTTACATCATTTGAAAGCTGAATAATTAAGCTTTATATTGATGTATAAGTTGTCATGATATGATCACATCTGGCGGAGATATACCCGTTTACAACTCTGGAATCTGAGGGTGCAAAATATTGAGAAAATTGGCTTTGAAGTTGTTGATTAAAGTCCCTGTTAATGGCCATCCACTGACAAAAACAAAGTTTTGATATATTTAGCATATTGAATTTACAAAATATCTTCATGGAACAGGATCTTTACTTAATATCCTAATGATTTTTGGCATAAAAGAAAATTCGATCATTTTCACCCATACATTGTATTTTTGACTTAAGACTGGTTTCGTGATCCAGGGTCCCATATGACCAAACCACAGCTTTCTTGTGAGTACAAAACTCCTTTTTCAGGCACCTGTAATTGTTACTGAATGGACATAAGAACAGAGAGATTTGCTTGTAATTAGATTATTATTTTATGTCCGACAACTGAAACATTGAAAATAAATGAAAAGTCTAAGGGTAGCGCAACCTCTCCTAAGCTGTCAGTAACAGAGACATTTTTAAAAGCATCAACCCTAATGCAAGGACAGTAAGAAGCATAAAGAAATATCAGATTATCAGATAAAATAATGTGATAAATTTGCTGTGATCACGGCCACTTTATATTCTGGAAGACAAAGGGTTTCTGGGACTCATGTCACATGCTGCTGTGTTTTATGAAAATATGTGGTAACACTTTCCTTGAAGCATGTATGTTTAATGCATTATAAAAGTAGTTTTCAAGCATTGTAATGCACATTTTAATGCATTGTAATGTCTAATAGATAATTGTTATTACAGTTAATGCATTGTAACACTAAGCAATTCATTGTAACACGACACATTTTAAATTGGTAATAATTATTTTCAACTAAATATAATGCAATACAACACACATTATGAATAATAATAATGCATTTTACCCTTTAATAACTCTTTATAATGCATTATACATAAATGCTTCAAGGATTTGTTACCAAATATGTTACTTACTAATATTCATTTGTTAATTCCTGAGACTTTCTCTTCTGGTACTGAGAAAGCTTCAAATTGATCCTATAATCGGTGATCGGTATCGGCCGATACAGCTTTCAGTGATCGAGGATCGGCTCAAAAAATCCTGATCGGAGCACCCCTAGTGGAGATGGGTAAGGCGGTGGATTTTGAGTGAGCACGATTAAGCAGCTGATAAGAAGCAAAGAAAGGCAACTTAAATAGAAACCAGATTGGCAGAAACTGCCTGTGTAAACCGATCTGTAAATCATAGCATATTTTTAAGGTCGGCGGAATTAACTGTTCTAGGCAAAAAAAAAAAATGTCCATCCATGCAGCCTCGCATGGACAGAGCAGGAGTGCAGCAATATCCATGTTCCCCAAAACAAAATTATTGCCACCAAAACAAAATCATTCCCCCAACCAAATTAGCATGTCTAAATGACAGAGATAGTTCTGGCATGAAACTATAGGTGGCGCAGTCTTGAAGTCTAAACCAATCTGACATAATAACTTTACTACACGGTGCAGCTGATAGTTAAACTAGAAGTAAGCTGGAAGGGGAAGCATTCGGCCTGAAACAAATAGCACCGGAGTTACATTAGCAAGTTGTTAACAAACCAAATAGGTTAAATGAGCAGTAAAGATGGCCGTACACCCTGCAACAAATAGCACCGGAGTAACATTAGCCAGTTGTTAATGAGCCGAATATACTAGTAGCAAGGGCTGTACAAGAATATTCTAATATTCATTTGGTGGGTTGGCATTCGATTTTCAATTTTGAGATTTTAATATTCTTTTTTCTAACACACGGCATCCCCCGATACGGTTCTCATTCGTGCTTGAATATGAATCGCCCATGAGTGAACATCATGATCTGTTAATCTGGAAGAGAAGACAAAAATGCTGAAGACCTCGTTGGTGTGTGGGAATACTTTAAATTGGACGATAAAAGGCAGAGTGCCAAATATGCTATTTAAAACTGGCCTACCACAACAGCACATCAAGTTGAAAAAATCACATGAGTTCAGTAGGTAGTACGCCTATAAAAATGCTAGTTTGTGATTTATTATGTGTTCAACTTCATGTGCGTGTTGCGCAGATCTGCTTATATGTTATCAAAACAACACGAGAGCAATTAATGATAGATGCTTTGCACTGTTCGGTCTGCGCAGCGCTGCATGATATCCAACAAACCTAATGTTTGGAGCAGTTTGGGACCCGGTAAGAACACCGGTTGCATGTCACTATGTCACACATATCCAATATTTTTTCTTACAGTGACAGCTAAAGCTCAATGAGGAATTTAAACAGACTAATGCCTGTCATCCGTTTAAATCCAAGTCTCTGGCGCAGTTGGGAATCAAACTGCGTTCTATGCTTGAGCCACAAAGTTTAAACTAACTTCACAACGAAATATAACTAATTTACCATTGAAAACAAAACTAAACTCTTTCATGGCTGCATGAACAGTTAGTACAGTTATTACGTAAATAAAGTGAATCCGAGTGAATAGGGAATACTGATTTTTCTACAATCCCCAGCTAAAATCCCAATTAAATGAAAAAAAATTACGTAAACTTTACCATAACATCTGCCTCATACGATAAAATGGCCCTGCTCAAATGTTAATTTTGATCAGAAGTGAATAAAATCAAATGTCAGAGCAAGTCCGCATATTTATTCAGTGGAGGACGAGTAGGAGTCTTAGGTGAACTATCCCTTTGATAACGCAATATCGCTCAAGTAGGAGTGTGATGTTGTTCTATATCAGTGGCTGGCCTAATAACAGCCATGCTGATATAGAGCACAATCATACTCCTACTCGAGCGATTTTGCATTATTTAAGGGATAGTTCACACAAAAATGAAAATTCTGTCATCATTTGCTCACCCTTAGATTGTTATGAACCTGTATAGATTTCTTTGTTCTGCTGAACACACAGGAAGATATTTGGAAGGATGTCTGATCTCATTCCTCATTGCCCCCCATAGTATTTATTTTCCCTACTATGGCAGTAAATGGGGGATGAGATTGGACATCCTTCCAAATATCTTCCTGTGTGTTCAGCAGAACAATGAAATGCATACAGGTTCAGAACAATCTACGGGTGAGCAAATGATGACAGAAATTTCATTTCAGGGTGAAGTATCCCATTAATGATCCCTCTTCCCCTTGACAAATACCTGCGATCGTAGCAATATACATTTTACCTAAATATTAAATTAAGTAAATACCATCATTTCCAGAGGTAATATGTTGAGGTCTGGTCCCACTGGTGTCTTCATCACTGTCATCCTGATCATCATCCTCATCTGTAAAGTCTTACAAAACAAACATTGGCAGAAATGTCAAAACTGATCCTTTCAGCCCTCAAAATTAAGCCTCAATATTTAATATAAGCTCTATAGATCTATACAGCTCTAAAATATGAAGGGACCACTTCAAATTTGCTTTAAATCAGCATTGTTAGATTGGTTGCCATTTCACAACAGTAAATTCCAACAAAAGTACACCTCAGAAATGAAAATGGCCAAAGACACATTTCAGAAAAATGTGGTATTCACTTCACTTTTTAGTGCTTAATGCTGTTCTGTACACACAGTTCACTAATTTACATGAGTGACAACCACATTGCCTACCGAATTAATTAATTTTCCAAAACTGGATGCAGCGTACATAACCGAACTTAACACCTAGTTGTTAATGACGTATTTAAACGCCCACACCAGAGTTGTGTCTTTGTCTGGATGTGAGGTGCAAGAAAACAACACTCAGAAAAGTCTTTGGTTTCACACATTTGACATGGGGCTAGCCTCTATCAGGACCCCTTCGCTAAAGTGACTGTTTCCAGATTGCTATCTGTATGTACTGTAGAATTGTTGCAGAATTGACAATAAAGCAGACTTTGCAGTTTTTTCCCAAAAAGAAGTTCTCAAAGTCAAAGAAAGAATAGCCCATAATTCACCTTACATTTTTTTAAATTCTTTATAAGAACAAAAAGCTGCACGTCTATCAGTGGTAGTTTAGTTTTAATTTACATACAAAAAGAGTCTTTAGCAAAACAAAAGATACCAACTGGGTTATTTTCTTACAGGTGCGAGACACCAGAACGTGGCTTTGATTACCAGTGTGTTAAATGTAGTTGTCACTCCTGAAAGTTTGCAGTGTTTATGTGGCCAAAGTTACCCAACAGAAAGACCAAGACACATTAAATCAGGGTCAATGATCATTTTACATAGACACACATATATAAACTCGAAAATCTAATTTTGGAATGGTCTCTTATTTTTCATAGAGCTGTACAGCTATGTTACATTTTTTTACCGTACCTTTGATTTCATCAAGAGTTTTTCCTCTCAGTTCTGGCAGCATTCCCTTTTCAAGGGCTAAAAGCAGTTTGGAAATTTTGGCCACCTGAACCGTTGCATCAGGTAGTCTATAATATTCACGATGCACACTGATATCGTGGCCTAAAAAGTCTGCCAGTTGGTCCAGTTCATTGTGTTTTAGATTCAGAATTTGAGATGTTGTAGCCACTTGTTTTCTCAGCTGTGTGGATCGTAGGTACTCTGGATGACTTGCTCCACACTCAGCAGCAAACTTTTTAAGACAGTCATGTCCTCTGTAGAAGCTATTACCTTTTGGTGCTGCAAAAAGGTATTCATTGTCTTGGAGAACACCACATTGTTTCCGTTTTTCAACAAGCAGTTCCAGAGCTTTTGTGATGTCTGGGCTTAGTAAAACAGCAACTTTTCGTCCTCGCTTTCCCTTTAGCTCAACTCTTGTGAAATACTTGCACAGACGCTTCTCATAGGCAGAAAGTCCCAGCTCTTCAAAAGCGTAAGAGTCATCTCTTTGAAGGAAATTTTTTAAGGGCATCTTGGAGACCTCTCCCACACGACGTCTGTTGAAAAGAATGATCCTAGTCAATGTTAGCCTGGCTAGACATGCGTAGTTGTGCTCTGTTGTGTTTTGGCTAAGCTCTTGAAAGGCTGATTCTGCACTTCTCTGTAGATAGTCGTTAAGCTTGTCGATGTCTTGAGTGAGTGGTAATTTGGTGGGCTTGTTGTACTTTAAATCACTGATGGTGCATAAAGCTTTATGAGATATGTATTCAGACCACTTCGTCTTATACAGCTTTTGGAATGCCTTTGCACTGTTGGTCAAGTCTGCGTCTTCAGCAATAAGAGCACGGCAGTGAAGAATCTCGCTAACTTTCAGTAGGGAGTGTCCAATTTTCAAAGCTAGGCTTGGTGTTTGATAAGAATGTGTGTCTTGGTTGAAGCCTGCTGCATCTTTAACTGCGTCTATGACATTCATGAAATTTGCTGGCTTCATTGCATCTTCCAGAGTGAAAGATGGACATTTTTTACGCAATGCAAGTATGAATCTTGCAAGCTCACGAACCTTCTGACGTATGTATTCATGCTTTGTTTTGTTAAACCCATGCCGATTATATAGTGACTGAGCAAACTGAAGAAGCCCAAAATCATTTCTCACCACACGAGCAATTTCATCATCATTCATCTGACTTAGTACCTTCATTAGCCCATCATCAACTTGACCAGAGAAAGCAGATTTAGCCACTGCTGCAATGGTAAGAACTCTGTGTCTGCCCCCAGCAGACTCATCTGACATGGCTGGTTTAGATTGGCATCGCTTCATGTGCCTCCACAGCTCCTGTCGCACAAACATTCCCTTGCAATATAAACAAAATTCATAACTTTTGTGTGCCGATTCTGTCCGAACTGCACGTCGTTTTACTTTTATGGCACCTTTTCCATTTCGAAAAACACGACTGTTGTGATTAAAGTTGCCTCTGTTTCTAAGGACTTCAAGCAGTTGTTTCCTTTTCTTGGATCGGGCAGGTAAACTAAGTGCCTTGGCTATCTCCATATCCTCTTTAGCATGGACCTTGAAGTGTCTTGCTATTTTGGACTGTGGCTCCCCACAAACAAAGCAAAAATTCTGTCCTGGTTTAGTTAGAGTGGTTGTCTGGTCATCTTTTGAGGATTTGTTGAGAAGTTCCGTGTTTTGTGTTTTGTTTGATGTTGTATTGTTTATTGCTGTGCAGTCAATGGAAAGTGAATTTTCATCTGTTGGAGCTGTCATCTTATTTGCAGTAAGCATATCTAGGGGACTACTAACTGCATTTTCCTGATCACTGTCAGTTTCCATATCTGATGCAGAACCGGGAACATATTCATCTCCAGATGACAATTCATCCACTTCACTTTCAGAAAGCATCTGCATCAGCTGATGAAAAAGCACTAAGGGTTAGTGTTATGGCATTGCTTTTAATATTACATGCATAAAATAAGATGTTATATTTTCAGATGTAGTTATGTATGGTGAATGCTTACAGAATCGTGTAGTCTTTTAAAACAGTGTGGGTGCCATACAGTGAGGCAAGCTGAAAAAGTATAAATCATAATTAACTCAATTACTGGGGTAAAGGTTGAACAATAGTTAGCTTCAAATTAAGGGTGTACTTGCACTAGGCAATCTGAACTGTGCCCGAGCATGTTTGACACCCAAAGCCCGGTTCATTTGACTAGTGTGATAGCTCCGTATCGTGCCCGGGCATGGTTCTTTTCACGGTCCCTGGCTCGCTTGGAAGAGGTGGGCCATAGCACAGTGCGATTGGGCTCGGATGTGATACACATGTAGTGTAATAGCAAATGGCATCGGAGCGCAGAACTGAAAGCATGATGCCAATTATGCAACCGTTTAAATTCCTCCCTGAGATTCAGCTGTCACCGTTAAAAACTGATAAACAGCGCACTTACACGTGCAGGCGTGTGACATCGCACCCAAAACTACTCTAGGTTTGTCAAACATAATCAACATTGTGAAATGATAGCTTTCCTGTAGCTCAGTGGTAAGAGCATTGCGTTAACAACGCAGGGTTGTTGGTTCTATCCCAAGGGATTGCAAATACCTATGTAAAATGTATAGGATAAAGCAATGTAAGTCGCTTTGGATAAAAGCATCTGCCAAATGCATTAATGTAAATGTAATGTAAATGTATGAAAATAAAGTACGAGAGGGTTATTTAAATGCAAAATGAGCCGTTTACTATCGTAGGACAATGACATAATTTAAGCAAATCAGTCTGTGCAGCACACGCATGAAGTTAAATACCTCTAATAAGCCACAAACTGATTATTGCGATGGATTCCGTTGTGCTGAAAGGGATCGCTTTGTTAACGTTTGCTTCGAAGCAGTCACATCTTAATGATGAAAGCATGCCCGGGTGTGAATGGTAAAGAGCAATGTGAGTGCAGGCCAGCGGGGGCACAGTTGAGAGCAACTGGGCTAAATGAGAGTACACCCTAAAACTGCTATGAATCAACACCATGATTGTTGTCTGATAATATTACTCATTTTTTTATAATTAGTTACAAAAAGTTCACTTTGATACCTAATATACAAGTAAAGAATCTATTTTAAAGACCATAAACCTCTAAGACATCACTTCATCATATTTTACCAAGTGAATACGGTCTGAGTCATAGATGTTTATCGGTGATGCATAGCACCGGAATGATTTGCTTTAAAATGCAAAGATAACCAATGCACATTTTAAAGAATCTTAAGGATTTTGATAAATACCTTTACATTTGACTCCAACCCATTTGAGAGGGGAGAATGGTCCTTCGCAAGTCACACATTTCTCAAAAGAGGACAGTTGTTTGGTCGTTGTACAATTATGTTTACAAACTGAAAAATAAGCAAACAACAATATTGATTGTAGTTTTACCAGATGTAGATTTTCACCAGTTAGTACTAGGAAATATGTTTTCATAGAGCTATAACGCTATTTTAGACTCGTACATTAACAAATATTGATTTCTTACATTATTGAAAAATAAATAAAATGGTTGCTGGCCATAGGCAAGGAAAACAAATACATGATTATGCTATAATGTTATGTTATAATGTAACCTCTATAATTGTTTTGATATTCCAAAGAATCTAAATGAACCTTTTTCTTAACCCTGAAACAAAAGCTGACTCTAATGTGTTGGCCATATAATTTTTCTGGTTAACAATGACACACCCACATGAATAAAATATTGTATATTATTTTATTTCCTTTATTAAATTAAATAGACTTGCAAAAAAATATCACATTTAAGGAGATGTAAAAAGAAAAATGCACTGTAGAGATACTGGTTTATTTATGGAATATACCTGAAGTTAATGATGTCTCCTTTCCCAGGTCATCTTGATCTTGCTGGCTTCGCAGTGCTACTTTGGCACTTTGGCTCTGTTTTTCAGTGGTAGTATCAAGCACAGTCTGCTGCAGAAAAAATGTAATTCTTAATACGTGATACCATAACATATGGCTTTGTTTTTAGACTGTCGCAGAACCACTTCCTTCATTATTACAAATATCATGTCTGATTGATTTTAAACAGGCAAACAAAATCTTTACAATCAAATAAACCTTTCATAAAAATATAGACGTCTAAAAACAGGCATTGTGCTTTTAGAACCATAATGCGGATTGGGGACTTCATACACAAGTCCTGATATACCAAACCATGTCCTTGTACACCATGATGATGTTACACACATATGAGAGACACAGTAATGAATCGGTGTCTATGGGACTACATACTCAAGTCCTGATATACCGAACCATGTCCTTGTACACCATGATGATGTTACACACATATGAGAGACACAGAAATGAATTGGTGTCTATGGGACTACATACACAAGTCCTGATATACCGAACCATGTCCTTGTACACCATGATGGTGTTACACACATATGAGAGACACAGAAATGAATTGGTGTCTATGGGACTACATACACAAGTCCTGATATACCGAACCATGTCCTTGTACACCATGATGATGTTACACACATATGAGAGAAACAGAAATGAATCGGTGTCTATGGGACTACATACACAAGTCCTGATATACCGAACCATGTCCTTGTACACCATGATGATGTTACACACATATGAGAGACACAGTAATGAATTGGTGTCTATGGGACTACATACACAAGTCCTGATATACCGAACCATGTCCTTGTACACCATGATGGTGTTACACACATATGAGAGACACAGAAATGAATTGGTGTCTATGGGACTACATACACAAGTCCTGATATACCGAACCATGTCCTTGTACACCATGATGGTGTTACACACATATGAGAGACACAGAAATGAATTGGTGTCTACGGGACTATATACACAAGTCCTGATATACCGAACCATGTCCTTGTACACCATGATGGTGTTACACACATATGAGAGACACAGAAATGAATTGGTGTCTATGGGACTATATACACAAGTCCTGATATACCAAACCATGTCCTAGTACACCATGATGATGTTACACACATATGAGAGACACAGAAATGAATTGGTGTCTATGGGACTACAGACAGAAGTCCTGATATAGCAAAACGTGATGGCCTTCAGACATAAGTTTGCTGTATGGCCAGTTACAACTATTATTTTATCTTGAACAGTAGATGGAGGAGCAGAAATTATACATTAACAATACTAATAAAGCTGGCCATGAAGTCTAACATACCCACAAACCACCACAGAAAACAACTAAAAAGTATTTGAAGTTCAAAAAAGATTTGTTGCTTACCTTACTGAGTTCATTGTCCATAAAGGCATCTGCTGAAGGCACCTGGCAAGGCTGGTTGTTGGTGGAGTTGACTAAATGGACAAAAAGAGAGGTAACAGTTGTGACACATGAATATCAGAAACACTGAGAGAAAGAACAAAGCTTCCAACCCACTCCTACAGCCCTTTGTCTGCCATGCAGTGGTAGATCCAACCACTCACACAACTTTAACTAAACTTGTGTCATACAAGTGTAACTATGATCACAAGATGGTTGTGTCCAACATGAGAAGACAAAATGTGGTATTCATACCTAGCATCTCCATTCCCAGGTCATCTTGATCTTGCTGGCTTCGCAGTGCTACTTTGGCACTTTGGCTCTGTTTTTCAGTGGTAGTATCAAGCACAGTCTGCTGCAGAAAAAATGTAATTCTTAATACGTGATACCATAACATATGGCTTTGTTTTTAGACTGTCGCAGAACCACTTCCTTCATTATTACAAATATCATGTCTGATTGATTTTAAACAGGCAAACAAAATCTTTACAATCAAATAAACATTTCATAAAAATATAGACGTCTAAAAACAGGCATGGTGCTTTTAGAACCATAATGCGGATTGGGGACTTCATGCACAAGTCCTGATATACCGAACCATGTCCTTGTACACCATGATGATGTTACACACATATGAGAGACACAGTAATGAATTGGTGTCTATGGGACTACATACACAAGTCCTGATATACCAAACCATGTCCTTGTACACCATGATGATGTTACACACATATGAGAGACACAGTAATGAATCGGTGTCTATGGGACTACATACTCAAGTCCTGATATACCGAACCATGTCCTTGTACACCATGATGATGTTACACACATATGAGAGACACAGAAATGAATTGGTGTCTATGGGACTACATACACAAGTCCTGATATACCGAACCATGTCCTTGTACACCATGATGGTGTTACACACATATGAGAGACACAGAAATGAATTGGTGTCTATGGGACTACATACACAAGTCCTGATATACCGAACCATGTCCTTGTACACCATGATGATGTTACACACATATGAGAGAAACAGAAATGAATCGGTGTCTATGGGACTACATACACAAGTCCTGATATACCGAACCATGTCCTTGTACACCATGATGATGTTACACACATATGAGACACACAGTAATGAATTGGTGTCTATGGGACTACATACACAAGTCCTGATATACCGAACCATGTCCTTGTACACCATGATGGTGTTACACACATATGAGAGACACAGAAATGAATTGGTGTCTATGGGACTACATACACAAGTCCTGATATACCGAACCATGTCCTTGTACACCATGATGGTGTTACACACATATGAGAGACACAGAAATGAATTGGTGTCTACGGGACTATATACACAAGTCCTGATATACCGAACCATGTCCTTGTACACCATGATGGTGTTACACACATATGAGAGACACAGAAATGAATTGGTGTCTATGGGACTATATACACAAGTCCTGATATACCAAACCATGTCCTAGTACACCATGATGATGTTACACACATATGAGAGACACAGAAATGAATTGGTGTCTATGGGACTACAGACAGAAGTCCTGATATAGCAAAACGTGATGGCCTTCAGACATAAGTTTGCTGTATGGCCAGTTACAACTATTATTTTATCTTGAACAGTAGATGGAGGAGCAGAAATTATACATTAACAATACTAATAAAGCTGGCCATGAAGTCTAACATACCCACAAACCACCACAGAAAACAACTAAAAAGTATTTGAAGTTCAAAAAAGATTTGTTGCTTACCTTACTGAGTTCATTGTCCATAAAGGCATCTGCTGAAGGCACCTGGCAAGGCTGGTTGTTGGTGGAGTTGACTAAATGGACAAAAAGAGAGGTAACAGTTGTGACACATGAATATCAGAAACACTGAGAGAAAGAACAAAGCTTCCAACCCACTCCTACAGCCCTTTGTCTGCCATGCAGTGGTAGATCCAACCACTCACACAACTTTAACTAAACTTGTGTCATACAAGTGTAACTATGATCACAAGATGGTTGTGTCCAACATGAGAAGACAAAATGTGGTATTCATACCTAGCATCTCCATTCCCAGGTCATCTTGATCTTGCTGGCTTCGCAGTGCTACTTTGGCACTTTGGCTCTGTTTTTCAGTGGTAGTATCAAGCACAGTCTGCTGCAGAAAAAATGTAATTCTTAATACGTGATACCATAACATATGGCTTTGTTTTTAGACTGTCGCAGAACCACTTCCTTCATTATTACAAATATCATGTCTGATTGATTTTAAACAGGCAAACAAAATCTTTACAATCAAATAAACATTTCATAAAAATATAGACGTCTAAAAACAGGCATGGTGCTTTTAGAACCATAATGCGGATTGGGGACTTCATGCACAAGTCCTGATATACCGAACCATGTCCTTGTACACCATGATGATGTTACACACATATGAGAGACACAGTAATGAATTGGTGTCTATGGGACTACATACACAAGTCCTGATATACCGAACCATGTCCTTGTACACCATGATGGTGTTACACACATATGAGAGACACAGTAATGAATTGGTGTCTATGGGACTATATACACAAGTCCTGATATACCGAACCATGTCCTTGTACACCATGATGGTGTTACACACATATGAGAGACACAGAAATGAATTGGTGTCTATGGGACTATATACACAAGTCCTGATATACCAAACCATGTCCTAGTACACCATGATGATGTTACACACATATGAGAGACACAGAAATGAATTGGTGTCTATGGGACTACAGACACAAGTCCTGATATAGCAAAACGTGATGGCCTTCAGACATAAGTTTGTTGTATGGCCAGTTACAACTATTATTTTATCTTGAACAGTAGATGGAGGAGCAGAAATTATACATTAACAATACTAATAAAGCTGGCCATGAAGTCTAACATACCCACAAACCACCACAGAAAACAACTAAAAAGCATTTGAAGTTCAAAAAAGATTTGTTGCTTACCTTACTGAGTTCAATGTCCATAAAGGCATCTGCTGAAGGCACCTGGCAAGGCTGGTTGTTGGTGGAGTTGACTAAATGGACAAAAAGAGAGGTAACACTTGTGACACATGAATATCAGAAACACTGAGAGAAAGAACAAAGCTTCCAACCCACTCCTACAGCCCTTTGTCTGCCATGCAGTGGTAGATCCAACCACTCACACAACTTTAACTAAACTTGTGTCATACAAGTGTAACTATGATCACAAGATGGTTGTGTCCAACATGAGAAGACAAAATGTGGTATTCATACCTGGCATCTCCATTCCCAGGTCATCTTGATCTTGCTGGCTTCGCAGTGCTACTTTGGCACTTTGGCTCTGTTTTTCAGTGGTAGTATCAAGCACAGTCTGCAGCAGAAAAAATGTAATTCTTAATACGTTATACCATAACATATGGCTTTGTTTTTAGACTGTCGCAGAACCACTTCCTTCATTATTACAAATATCATGTCTGATTGATTTTAAACAGGCAAACAAAATCTTTACAATCAAATAAACATTTCATAAAAATATAGACGTCTAAAAACAGGCATGGTGCTTTTAGAACCATAATGCGGATTGGGGACTTCATGCACAAGTCCTGATATACCGAACCATGTCCTTGTACACCATGATGATGTTACACACATATGAGAGACACAGTAATGAATTGGTGTCTATGGGACTACATACACAAGTCCTGATATACCGAACCATGTCCTTGTACACCATGATGGTGTTACACACATATGAGAGACACAGTAATGAATTGGTGTCTATGGGACTATATACACAAGTCCTGATATACCGAACCATGTCCTTGTACACCATGATGGTGTTACACACATATGAGAGACACAGTAATGAATTGGTGTCTATGGGACTACATACACAAGTCCTGATATACCGAAGCATGTCCTTGTACACCATGATGGTGTTACACACATATGAGAGACACAGAAATGAATTGGTGTCTATGGGACTACATACACAAGTCCTGATATAGGAAAACGTGATGGCCTTCAGACATAAGGTTGCTGTATGGCCAGTTACAACTGTTATTTTATCTTGAACAGTAGATGAAGGAGCAGAAATTTTATATAAACAATACTAATAAAGCTGGCCATGAAGTCTAACATACCCACAAACCACCACAGAAAACAACTAAAAAGTATTTGAAGTTCAAAAAAGATTTGTTGCTTACCTTACTGTGTTCAATGTCCATAAAGGCATCTGCTGAAGGCACCTGGCAAGGCTGGTTGTTGGTGGAGTTGACTAAATGGACAAAAAGAGAGGTAACACTTGTGACACATGAATATCAGCAACACTGAGAGAAAGAACAAAGCTTCCAACCCACTCCTACAGCCCTTTGTCTGCCATGCAGTGGTAGATCCAACCACTCACACAACTTTAACTAATCTTGTGTCATACAAGTGTAACTATGATCACAAGATGGTTGTGTCCAACATGAGAAGACAAAATGTGGTATTCATACCTGGCATCTCCATTCCCAGGTCATCTTGATCTTGCTGGCTTCGCAGTGCTACTTTGGCACTTTGGCTCTGTTTTTCAGTGGTAGTATCAAGCACAGTCTGCTGCAGAAAAAATGTAATTCTTAATACGTTATACCATAACATATGGCTTTGTTTTTAGACTGTCGCAGAACCACTTCCTTCATTATTACAAATATCATGTCTGATTGATTTTAAACAGGCAAACAAAATCTTTACAATCAAATAAACATTTCATAAAAATATAGACGTCTAAAAACAGGCATGGTGCTTTTAGAACCATAATGCGGATTGGGGACTTCATGCACAAGTCCTGATATACCGAACCATGTCCTTGTACACCATGATGATGTTACACACATATGAGAGACACAGTAATGAATTGGTGTCTATGGGACTACATACACAAGTCCTGATATACCGAACCATGTCCTTGTACACCATGATGATGTTACACACATATGAGAGACACAGTAATGAATCGGTGTCTATGTGACAACATACACAAGTCCTGATATACCGAACCATGTCCTTGTACACCATGATGATGTTACACACATATGAGAGACACAGTAATGAATCGGTGTCTATGGGACTAGATACACAAGTCCTGATATACCGAACCATGTCCTTGTACACCATGATGGTGTAACACACATATAAGAGACACAGTAATGAATTGGTGTCTATGGGACTACATACACAAGTCCTGATATACCGAACCATGTCCTTGTACACCATGATGGTGTTACACACATATGAGAGACACAGAAATGAATTGGTGTCTATGGGACTATATACACAAGTCCTGATATACCGAACCATGTCCTAGTACACCATGATGATGTTACAAACATATGAGAGAAACAGTAATGAATTGGTGTCTATGGGACTATATACACAAGTCCTGATATACCGAACCATGTCCTTGTACACCATGATGATGTTACACACATATGAGAGACACAGTAATGAATTGGTGTCTATGGGACTACATACACAAGTCCTGATATACCGAACCATGTCCTTGTACACCATGATGATGTTACACACATATGAGAGACACAGAAATGAATTGGTGTCTATGGGACTATATACACAAGTCCTGATATACCAAACCATGTCCTAGTACACCATGATGATGTTACACACATATGAGAGACACAGAAATGAATTGGTGTCTATGGGACTACAGACACAAGTCCTGATATAGCAAAACGTGATGGCCTTCAGACATAAGTTTGCTGTATGGCCAGTTACAACTATTATTTTATCTTGAACAGTAGATGGAGGAGCAGAAATTATACATTAACAATACTAATAAAGCTGGCCATGAAGTCTAACATACCCACAAACCACCACAGAAAACAACTAAAAAGCAATTGAAGTTCAAAAAAGATTTGTTGCTTACCTTACTGTGTTCAATGTCCATAAAGGCATCTGCTGAAGGCACCTGGCAAGGCTGGTTGTTGGTGGAGTTGACTAAATGGACAAAAAGAGAGGTAACAGTTGTGACACATGAATATCAGAAACACTGAGAGAAAGAACAAAGCTTCCAACCCACTCCTACAGCCCTTTGTCTGCCATGCAGTGGTACAACTTTAACTAATCTTGTGTCATACAAGTGTAACTATGATCACAAGATGGTTGTGTCCAGCATGAGAAGACAAAATGTGGTATTCATACCTGGCATCTCCATTCCCAGGTCATCTTGATCTTGCTGGCTTTGCAGTGCTACTTTGGCACTTTGGCTCTGTTTTTCAGTGGTAGTATCAAGCACAGTCTGCTGCAGAAAAAATGTAATTCTTAATACGTTATACCATAACATATGGCTTTGTTTTTAGACTGTCGCAGAACCACTTCCTTCATTATTACAAATATCATGTCTGATTGATTTTAAACAGGCAAACAAAATCTTTACAATCAAATAAACCTTTCATAAAAATATAGACGTCTAAAAACAGGCATTGTGCTTTTAGAACCATATTGCTGGCATTTCTGAAATGAAGCTCATGTTGAGGCTGCTTTACCAATTAACAAATGAAACAAGTGAACCAGCATCTAAAAATCACTAAAGTAAATTACTAGGGCTTCCTACCTTACAGTGGACTATTTGTTATTTGATTAGAAGACACTCCTTCGCACAAATGTTAAATCAATTGTCCCAGCTTACTTCAAACGTACAGGCGTTAGTCAATTTACATAGCCGTTCACTCTAACATTAGAGTTAACTTGGATAAAGGCGTATTTAAATGTGTTTTTGTCCAAGGGTGGAAGAGTAACATGGTGGTTACAAAAATGAGGAATGAAATCCCTCGTTTGCCAGGTCTGCTAAGCACATGCTAATACCAATTCAAATGAATACTTCTACTGAAATTATCACTAAACTTAAATGAATAGTTCACCCAAAAATAAAAATTCTGTCACCATTTACTCACCATCTTGTCATTTCAAATCTGTTTGATTTTATTTTTCTGCAGAATAAGACTGCAGAAAAATATGATATTGTGAAGAATGTTGGTAAGCTAACAACAGCGGTACCTGCTGACTTCTCAGTGGTTTCAAGTCCATACAATAGAAGTCAATAGGGACCACCGTTGTTAGGTTACCAACCTGCTTTAGAATATCTTCTTTTGTGTTCTGCAGAAAAAAGAAAATCATACAGGTTTGAAATGACAAAAAAGGGAGTAAATGATGACAGATTTTGTATTTTTGGGTGAAGTATGACTTTAATGTGACGAACATTTGCACATTACAGTGATTAAAAAATAATCCCGATTACCTTGGAATGCTCCCTTTTCAAACGCCAAGGAAGGTCAGCTCCTCCGTAGTCATAGGTTATTTCTTGGCCTTCAGGAATATTTTTCATCGCAAACAAACAGAGATGTGGCATGCCATTCACCTCTATTTTCAACATTTTTGCATTAGGTTTTTTATCATCATTTACTAGTCTACCCAGGGAGCCATCATCATGTGAAGCATCAATACTGTAAAAAAACGAATTGTTACATTATTTGACAAGGAGAAATAGGCATTTCAAATAAGATATAAACATTTGACTTACCAATAACCGTTTCCGTTATGTTTGAAATGATATACATATGGATTTGAGACTTCACTGAACTTCCTATTGTTTTCTTCATACAGAGTTCCTCGGTATTGAAGAATGAAGGACCCCTTTGCAATGCATTCTTTGGCAAAAACGCCACGTCCTGTTAAAATGGTTTAAACATGTAAAAAGACCTGAGGTACTTAACCTGAACTGTGTTATAAACAGGAAACACATTTTTTGAAATGTATATATATATATATATACTGTATATATACTTATTAAGGTGTTCTAAGTATTAAATTGTGAGCTTCAAAACTTACCTTTAGTTTCATTGATATATTGAGAAAAAACTGAATTCTTGTCTCTTCCGAAATTAATATGCAGTTCAGCCTCTTGAGCAGGGGTAAGGAACCTGTCTTTTGATTTTATTCTGGTATTCACTGAAATCACAAATTTAAGAGTCAGTTGTGGGGTCAGAATTATTTACATTAGGTTATATTGCATTTATTGTGTGAATATCAATCTGACAGGCTTTGTTGACACATATGTGGCAATGAACCTATTGTTTATCTCAGAGCATAAACATATACAGTATAAACATGTTTATACCACAGTATATTACACTACATTTACTACAGTTGATCAGTTTGATGTACTACTACAGAATACTATATCAAGCTACAATTTACTATTGTGCACTATAATAAAAACAATAGTATACTGAAATATTGTGTCATGTGTTTAGAATAGAACGAACATTACGTTTCCTGTCCCATCGCGTTGATGTTTCAGGTCACAAACGATTCAGTCGAGTCATTCCAACTGAATCACTAACCAAAGTGAATTGAACCGTTTTCATAATCTTTGTAAAGAATCGACTCAAATGCATCGATCAAATGCACAGATTTAGATTCTCACTATGGGACTGCAGAAACATTACTATAAATATCGAGTTACTATATGCCTCAATAACACAACAACTACAAGTGTTAGTGAAATTGTTAAACGCTGCAGAGTAATTTAAAAACTGCGTGTGAGATGATGGAGATATTTGAGGTATCTCTATCCTCGTCCACGTGGTATGACAAGCCCTGTTTTATCATTGTATAAAAACCTTCAAAGTTAGTCTGAAGCATTTTTTTTAGGTTCTAACTTGAGATCTATCAGAGATGCAGCTTTCTAATATGGCCGTATTCGTTTAAAACTGAGGTAAAATCTCGAAATTTCGCGCTTCATACAGAGTAGAAAAGATATATAAAAACACAAATATGACACTAACAAAAACATAATGTAATGTAGAACACCTCCTAACATGTATCGTATGGTTTTATGAGTACAAACTTTAATAAAAGCGTACATGACTTACTTGGAACTTGCAGACGAAGTCTCTTCGCGGGAAATGAATGATTGACATCCCCGAGCAAGTATCATTCGCATTCTGATTGGTCTGTAGTGTTGTCAATCACAATGCCTTCAAATCAAAATAGTATGCAATCGCTGTGCTAACTAAGATTCATGTTATTGTAATATAACCATGTCTAATTAAATACACGTAAACGGTGCAAATGGAGCAGCCCGATCAACATTATTTTAAAACAAACGAACAATAATAACAAAATATAAATAATTAAAGTAACGTGCAGAGACATGACTCTAGATTTAAAAGTATTAAGTGAAAGTAATGTATGCAAAGTTTTGATTATTAATATTCAAAATAAACACGTTCAAATGTCCTTTTAGGCTTTTCTCACTAATGGTTGTAAAATTTCCCGGGAAATTGTATTGTATGAAAACCCCACATCCTGGTTTAAGGGGGCAGTTGTAAAATTTGTACAAACGCACTTCATGGTATGTAAGGACAATTTTTTTAATGCAAAAAAACACAATAAGGGGCTTCATTGGGGGTAAAAAAATCACATAATTGGTCTTAGAATTACAAGGACACTGAGATGTCCTTATATACCCAAGTGTCCCTGTAATGCTGGTGAGTAACCTGACATTTTGTCCTTGTAAACCATATATACAAGAACACACACACACACACACACACACACACACACACACACACGCACAGTGAAAGCACACATTTAAGATAAAGGAGAGAGAAACACAGGTCAAATATTAAACACTATAAATAGACTATAAATTCCTATATGCAATATTGATTATGTAAAACTTAAAAATTCTAATTCATTTTCACATACATTACATTATTGTTGCATCATTGCTGACCTTACAAAAAATCATTGTAAGTATCTATACAAACTAAAAGGTTGTTTGTAAAATGTTAAGATTTTTTGTTAGGTCAAGAACATTGCAACAATAATGTAATGTCTTGAATATATTTATACTGTTTTCATCATTGTAGCATATTAAATACGTTTTCTATTTTGAGTTGGGATCATTTGATTCAAGTCGTTGATTCTGTACTTATTTTTTAAGATTTTAAACGATTTTGCTCCACCTGTTTTTAAGGGTTACATATATCAGATAACAGGATGATATACACGTGCCACTATTAGTGGTAATTGTATTGTACAAAAGAAGTACATTTGGTCAATTATCTTTTGCTTTTAGAGGAACACATTAGTGGAATAGACTCCTAGTGGAACTAAAAGAATTAAAACATTTAACAGGACACTATGGTTTCAAGAAAAAGCTGAGAATATGGCTATTGACATATCAAAATTGTGATCATTTAAAGTGATTTATGGATATGGTATGGTAGTCTGTAATTTTGTTTTAATAGTCTTGGTTTATTTTATTTTCTGCTCTCAAATTTTCTTCTTGTTCTTAATTTGGTGTATTAATATTTTGTTTATATTTTCTTCCTGTCCTTAACATAAACCTGCCAATAGGGACTTTGGATGAAAAGTATCCAGTGTTGGCTATATCTGGTGCATTTTACATATTGTATGTGTTGTTAATCTGCATTGTCCCCGATTATAAGCAAATATTGACATTTGTGACTATTGAGCTTGAACTGAATGCTAAAACGAAAAATAAAGAAATGCTATAAGATGAATATTTATTACAAATAATAAATTACTCCCTCATTCTATGTACAAATAATGCAATCGGAAAAAGCCAGTTAATACACTTGGTGGAGTTTTAAAATAAGTTTTTGGGAAATAGTTTACATTTGTCGGAAAAATAGTTTGCCCACGCTAAGCTTAAACACTTTTAGAACTTGTCGCTGGATTTGCCAAAATGTGTGAATCTGTGGAATAAACAGAGGAGTTTTGTTAAAGAATGTCTAGACCAATAACTGAGACTAATTGCTTTCTTTAAATGCATAACCCGAGACACCAGCACCATTATTTACTATAATTACTTTGTCAGGATTTTGTTTCTTGAAGTCAGGCTTGGAGGATAAAAAATGATTTTTTTCATATATTGGAACCAATCCCATTCTCTCTGATACACTGTAGTTAGCTTTTTTTGCCAAATAATTTATTTAGTAAAAAAATACACAAACCAAATTTAGACTTCCATTGTACCATGCACCTCACAGTCTAGGGGCATAAAAAACAAACACTATACAAATATTCCCTTCAGACATCATATTAACTGCAAGTCATGCAGTAGTCAGTTGTCGTTCCACCCCGCGTTATCTGAACGCATCACCTGATGATTTCTGTATGATTTCTCACCCCCGTTACCATGTGGTAACCATGGTTACCAGCTTCCTCTTTCTCACTCTCTACCTCCTGTAGGATTGATGGATGACAAATGCCTAACATTGTCCCCAGACTCATTATCTTTCTCTTGCTACCACATGTCAATCTCTACATTAATACAGCTTTCACTTACACGCCTCTCTCTCTCTCTCTCTCTCGCGAGCAGCTGTCTGTGAGGTCTCACTTAAATGCTCTCACTGGTTCAGAAAGCTTCTTCATCTTTCCTGTTCTTAAATAAATCTGACGGTGAAACGGATCAGACGGAATTATACATAAAGGATGGATGTGTTGAAAGATATGACCGAATTAAACCCATCTACACGGTTATTAAATCCTGAACCTGCCTGCAATTTGAAAAAATAAAGTGTGGGTGTGGCTGAGGCTAATGTGGGTGTGCCCAATTACATGTTGTAGAGTTGTTTTTATCCAAGGAGTGGGTGAGGCTAAGGCTTAAAGGATGTTCCCATACCAAACATGGCTATGGCTAAACCTGATGGGTGTGGACCCACTCAGTGTGCACGAAATCTAAGAGGGCGACTTTTTACTTCTCCCACAGCCAGACCTAAAGGAGACCTGCTGTTCTCTTTCTTGCTAATCAAAACGCCCTTCGCCTACTCTCTGTCCTTCTCTTGAGAATCATGGCTGTGTTGACGCCGCTCCGGAGGGTCGCACAACACACAGTGAGTCCCTTCTTTCATCTGTAAAAATTTACATTCTACCTTCTATATTCCATTCTTTCCTGTCTCCTGTCAATCGTTCTTCAGTTCTGTTTTGTTTCTTTTTGTTTCTCTCTAGGTAAAAATGAACTTCGCTTCTGAATGGAAAATGCAAATGAGGCTTTTAGACTAAATGCACCTTGCTGCGGCCCTGTTTGTGGTCCCCCGCCGTCCCGACACAAAAAATCTACCCCGTCGCCAATTGTGTAGCTGAATACACCAGCCGTTGCACAAAAAAAGTAGCCCTTTAATAAAACAATTCGCACTTAAAGGTGATCGGTTAAAAAAAGCATCAATACAATTAAGAGGAGTGCAAGAGCCACCATGCTGTAAGATGGATCATGTTGGCCTTTCCACCGAAAAACAATATGCGCACAAAGAGAAGAAAGAGTAATACAACCAATCCCATCTGATAAATATGTGCCTTCATTCGGTGCATTAAGTAGATTTGCGAATAGAATAAATAAAATTTAAGCAGCAATACCAAACTATCTAATGGTAAATTATCAAAGCTATTGTTACTGCCAGTCATTAACTGGACTAAACTGTATTTTTGTGTGTCATTCAAAAGCCAAGTGTCTTTCCAAGGCCCACCTCATGCCACTGTGTGACCCACAAGTGGGTCCCGACACACAGTTTGAAAACCCCTGCTATAGATTACATAGAAATGCGCCGATTGCTAAATGGTTTGTTAAAACCAGTATCAGCCAAAACAAATAGTTTTTGTGAATCCATATGAATACATATTACTACAGGTGTAACTAGTTACAAAAAATTGACAAATATAATTAATAACTTTAAATAAACACTCACATGACAATTTCCACATTTTACTTGTTCACATTTTGGTTGAAGAAATGATTGATTGATTAATACTATTGATTCCAATAAATAATTTACTACTGATTCGACTGTGTGTGTGTGTGTGTGTAGGGTGCACATTCGATTATAACATCTTATAACATTACCTTCACATCCACATGAGCCATAAGCATGGCAAAGTTTGTCAGGTGTGTGCACGAACAGGTGGTGTGTGTCCGGTTGGTTCCGAGCAGCCGGCAGTCTTGCGTTGACCAGAACCCTGTCATGTTTCGCTTCGAGTAGCTCCAGAATGAACAGTTGGGGTTGAAATTCTCTTCTGACTGCTGCTGGTGAAGAAAAACATGATAAAAGAGGTCAGAAATGATCAAAACCAGATAAACTCTAATACACTAGCTAATGCCGGCAGAACTGAACATATTTGTGGAAATACATAAGTGGTGTCCAAAACTTCATTCAAGCTTTTTTATTTATGATAAAAGCATAGGTTATAAATGCTTTTGAGTTAAAGGGTGACATTGTGGTATCTTCTGAAGAACAGTTTGGTCTTTCTTCCGTCCAAATGTCAGATTTCAGATAAGACACAGTTGTGGAAGCCAAAGTATAGTGGAGCTAGAATGCACCTTTTTTCCTTACCACAAATAATAAATCATTGAAATGTCCTGAACTGTGTCAAACACTTAACAAAAATGTTTCAAATTTGAAAATAATTTCACAAAAATGCACAGAATGGTCAATTGAAGAGTCCAAAAGCCCGTAACCAAGTGATCTTTCACAAGTTCAATTTACCCATTTTTGTGCTGTTATTTTTATATATTCACAGTGGCGTAACAAAAAAGATTTACAACATAGCATTACTTAAAACAAATTATAAAAAAGATCTCAAAGTATTTTTTGCAGGTGCCAGGCAGTGTAGCAGGAACATGTCTGCTGAAAACACAAAGCCACACTACGCGTCTTGCACATGGCTGCCTTTTGTACTTGAGGAGTACTTAAAAAAGTGCATAACCCAAACAGGGCAAGACGGAACGTTTTTATCTTTGGAAACCAAGTCACCTCCATGACCGGGGAGATCCACAAAGTGAAACAAAAATGTCAGGTACCAATATATGGTCTTGTGCAACCCCAAGTCATATCAGACCGAAGCGTCCCACCTTCTTTTCGTTTACAAAAAACATACGCACTTATGCTGTTATTGTAGTGTGAAACTCGCGTAACCTCTTCTTCATCCATAGACCAGGATCCAAGTCAACGATCGTATAGATCCGCAAACACAAATGAACTGTTTCCCTGTATTCCCCCAGATTGACAGTTCACTTATCCCAGATTAAACAAAATTCCGGAAATATCCTGTACTTTCGGTCCAATCAGTGACAGTTTTACACATAATCACAAACCGATTGTTTGATTTCATCATTAAGAAAATTAACCATGCTTTTACACCCGCAGCCATAGTTTAACTATGTTATTTGTAGTAAAACCACAGTACCCCAAATAAAGTGAACTAATAATTATTCGTCAGGGGTGGACTGGCCATCTGACGTATAAAGACTTTCCCGGTGGGCCGGTCCTTAACGTGGGCAAGAAAGAGAACAAATAGAGGGAGACCCCTGGAACACAAAACACAAGGGCAATCTGGCTGGAATGCAGTTTTGGACGGATGGAACAGACGGAGGGCCGCACTAGGACGTTTTTTCTCCCAGTCCAGCCCTGCTATTTATGGTATTTACAATAAAAGTATGGTTATACAAATGGTTTCAATCCACCCAAAAACATGGTAACTGCAATTTTTTCCTATTCAAAGAAACTACGTTGCGTAAAGTAAGAAAAGCGAAATTTATTCCAGATTATGTATTGCAAAATTTTATTAGGGTTTTATTATTTGTTTGTATGTACTTTCTTTCAGTAATTTGTTAGAATTGGGACAAATGAGACCGCAATCTACGACTCTGTTTTTAGGTTTTAAGATATAAAAAGGAATCAAAGCTGATTGAATAAAGTACTCGAAATACAAACCTACTGAGCAAGAATAAAAATCTGTTCAGATTCAGTCATTTGTTGTTCTGTGTAACATCACGTGATACAGCATGTCATCTTTTGGTAGAGCCCAAGGAGAAAGATAACAATGTACACATCCATGTTGGCCTGCGATTACCTTCACTTCCTTTCTATGTGTGAGGTTGCTCACATCCTCCCACGTATAGAAAATCAGGGACCCAAGGTCTTTTAATCAGTCTAATCACTGCTGGAGACAGCCTTTCCTGTGTATGTTTTGTGCATTTGTGTGTTTTGATGAAGTCAGAGATGTAGGAGAGAAATAATTCTGTATAAATGCTGGAGGTGTGACCGAGGAACCTTTGGCAGCCTGTTATTCATCTCCACATCACCACGGTTACCAAACCAATTACACATGCACACCTTACCGATCTATCTAATTGAAGACATACATCAATTGTTTCTTTTATCCAAACTTAAGTACAGTGACTATAGGCAAGGTTGTACAAAATAACTTGAAAGGCCTTCTGCATTACATATTACTAATCTGACTCATCCCCGGTGGGTTTGGAGAGATACGTATCTCCAAAAAATAGCCAACCAAGGACAAACATATGGTCCAACACAAAAAATGAACATCTGGAAAGAACTATTCATCTTTGAAGCAAATAAGGTGTAAACAGAACACAAAAGCTCTGGACTCTTACCTGAACGTGTCGGACGGTGAAGATGACGGGGTCGGACAGGTAAACTTTATTACTGTCTTTGTTAATGGCGGCTGTTATGATTGGAGAGTTGACGATGACAGAGTAATTTGTGTTTAACGTCTCACTGCTGAACTTCATGCTGGCGTTTTCAGTGGACAGGTATGAACCCAGATTCTTGTATAATACAAACGCCATTCGGATCTCACCTGAGAGAGACAGAAAGTAGATGTTAGATGGACCAAGATATACACAGCCATTGTCAAGCTCATAATTTAAGAAAATAACAGTGTCGGCCTTTATATAGCTTAAGTCTTTAAATGTCTTTAAAGAGTCTTTATGTTCACTTGGATGTAGATATTTAAATGTTTGTCAATTAAAAAAGTAAATTAAAATCTGTTTGATTTAAGCCCACACAAATTGAAAGGTACACAGCTACGTGCAAGTGCACGCACTTAACATTAATGTAGATGTGATGGAATCATAGTTTACTATGATGATAATTGCTTAGCATTTTGTTTCAGTATATGATATTATTGCGTTATTGTATTAAATCTTTATTGCTGTAATGATGTTTTGGTTTCTTCTTTAACACCAATTTACATTTTAAAATAATGAAAAAAGAAGTATCTCAGGACGATATCAGATTTCTACGGTACAATAAATGCTAAAACTTTTGTTTCAGTATATGACATTATTGTTTATTTCTATAATGATGTTTGACTTACTTTTAAAAGTATCAAACGATATTTAAAAGTAATCAAAAATGAAATAAACAAGAAAAGTATCAAAGTATAAAATGTTCACAGTGTGAAAATTGATAAGCCTTTTGCTCCGGTAAACAATATTATACTGTATTACATTACATTGGTAGTGTTGTTCTTACAGTCCCCGTGAACGGGAAGTTGCGATCGTTTTATCTTCTGTATTCTGACCCACTTCTGAGTGCAATGGAATATCAACTGAGAAAAAAGATTGTGTTTTTCATTGCGATCTGATTGGATGTATAAAAACTGGCTTTGCTTTTTGAAATAAGGAATTGGAATTGTTAATTTCAATTTCACCAGGACTTTATTATTGTTTCGCTACTTTTTAAACAGTCTTTTATTTCAGTTAATATTATTGCTGTATGATGATGTTTTGGTTCCTTTTTTCACACCAATTTATATTTCAAATAATGAAAGAATTTTAAGTATCTTACGACAAAATAAAATTTTTATGTTAGGATAATTGCAGAGCCTCTTATATGATATTATTTCTGTATTATATTACATCTTTATTGTTGTTCTAAATAAGGTTCTAATTACTTTACAACACTTCAACATTCACATCAAATTTTCATATTACGATAATTCCTTGGCCTTTTGTGTCTGTATAGTATATTGGTGCGGTATTACATTACCTCTTTATTGTTGTTTCTTATCATATTTTAGAAACCTTTTTACTAAATAAACATTTCTATTATTTACCACATAAATTGTGATTAATATGTAATTAAATGATTATTTATAGACTGCTACACTCCTAATAAAGTATTCTGCTTCCTACTGTGTAAGCTACATGCTTTCAAAGAAATGTAAACGAAGTATAATTATGGTAATATTTGAAAAGGCATATTGTAACTATAGTGTGAATTCATTATCACAGTAAACTATATTATTGAATACCAGCACAAGTCTATACCACTGTGACCGAGAGATTGTGTTCCAGTCTCGTTTAGTTGTTTGTTTCTTGCATAAAGTTATCGGTTGACTTCATAAGATCTTAATATAGGGAATACTTTTTTTTGTTTCCTGTTTCTGTCTTCAAGAGATGGAAGTTTTGAGGAATTGCACTTTATGAACCGCCGTTGACCACAATTTCAACGGTAAAGTCACCCTTTTCTTGAATGGCTTGTGGCCATATTAATCTTCCAGCACATTTTGTGGTGAACCATCCCTTTTAAACCTGGCCCTTGTTTAAGGGACGTTGATGTTACTAAACCCTTTAAAAGCCAAAGTGGATGTTCAACAAAGCAAAACTTGTTTTATCTGTTGTTGAACAATGCCCTGATAGGATATACCGGGGTGCTGTCATATGTTTCTTTGAGTTGATTAAAAAGGCTTTTTCATTACTGTGCGCTCATTGCATCTATTACAGCGCTGGAAGACACTGTCACAACGCCATCAAAATGCTGTTTCAGTAGTTATATGAGAGGAAAAGAGCAATGAAGTGAAAGAATTTCAGCTTTGATTAGATGGGACTCAGTAGATCATGTAATGATACCTAACACCCATAATGCTTTGTTCTTCTCTGCAGCACTCACCCATAATGCATTGTTCCCTTAGCAGCATTTACTGAAAGCCACAAAGGTTTCAAGTGGGGAAGAAAAAAAAGAAGAAAAAAGACTAACCACCAAGTCGATTTGATTCGGCTTCATTGAAATGTCATTAGCGCTTAACTGGCTCCGTTGACAAAAGCAACAGTTCTGCTCGTTATTTTCGCGTCTCTGACTCACTTTTGGTGAAACGAAAGAACGCCCCCCCGCTGTCTGGGATCACTGACTCACAAGAAATTAAAACTAGTTTCTGCGTTCCTCTAGACAGACCAGTTGGTAACAGGCTTTTTTGGAGGGAAGGAGGCCTTTGATGAAGAAAGGAAGCTGAATGTCTTCGCTTCATAAAACTGAAATATCTCTGGTCTGTTTGGAACTGATAATGAAGTCTGAATAAAAAAAGTGATCGACGTCACATGCAAGTTAGATTCAAGGCTGTACAGAACAACCCGGAACAAAGCGAATCCATTTAGTAAAGTTGGAGGAAACTTAGGAATCATATTGTAGTTGTAGATGTTCCACACCCCTTCAAAAAGTGAATCATTATGAAATGACTGGCAATTTGTGGAATTGAAAGGACTGATAAAACTATAAAAATGAAAAAAAAAGACATTCAACGTTAAATCAATTATAAACGAATGCTAACTCAACAATAACTCAATGGTAACACTGCAATATTTCATTGAGAACTCAACAAAACTTACTAAAAGTTGAACGATAACTCAATACCTCAACAACATTTAACAAGAATTCCATATACACCTGCATGAAAACGAATTATTTGTTGTCAAAGATAACTAAAATGTCACACAAAATGGTGCAGCTACCATCTCCTCGCAGGTGTTCAATAATCACCATAGACAATTTACTCGGTTTAAACTCCTGTCTTTGTAAACATTTGGTAAACAGGTTTTATCATCATGTAATGTTAATGTAGAAAACTTTGACTTGTTGATATATCAAATTTACTTAAAAGTGAATTTTTATCATTTATCGGTACACTGTGCATGCTACACCATGTTTGTATGACGTCATGCAGCGTTGGGTTCTATCCCTTATGAAAAAATTATATGGGAATACACTGAAAATAAATTGCTTTATATTTGCATTATTGGAACCAATGCTTACATTTAAAAATATGTAAATATGTCTTAAGTAGCACGGGAATATCTCTTGCAAAATGTAACAAAACATATTCCATGAAGCGGAAAACACAGATGGAAAGCAGCAAACACGCCAGAAAGTACCGCTGAACATCTTATGAAATTCAAATTGTGCTATGAAAAGCTCTAATAATTATTATTCACCAGTATTTTAAATATACAATATGCTTGTTCTACGTGTGAATGAGGGGTGTGGTTTTGTGTAACTTACTGTAGTGGACTTTATAGCATCTGGTGAACGCGAATCGTAATTACAAACTAGTAATTAAATTTAAGTAGACTTAAAAGATCAAAGAAAAAAAACACAAGATGTAAGATACTGGTTCTATTAACCGTTGTACACCACCAAAAAAGACGAACAGAATCCAGAAAAATAAAATATATGAAAAAAATCAAATGGATTCATAGATCCCTGTTTTTTTTAATAACTGCATGGAGGCAATCAGTAAGGGAGGGAAGGTCCGAATGTATATTCATTTCTCTGAGCAAAATAACTACTGTAAATAGCAGCAGCCACACAGACTTATTTAAAGATCCCTTTTAAGTCGAATTTGTATAAAGAAATATTGGATAGCAAAAATAAACCTATGAAGATTGTCTGCTGTCTTATTGTATTTTATCTTAACTTACATTTACATTTAAGCACATTTACAGTGTGCCTCTCTTAAAATGTTAATTTGGATCCAATTCATGTTCAGTAAAATAAATTGAATGCAGAAAAACTAGCTAGTACTGTATGCAATTGACATCATATCGGAATCGGCCAATAGTTGTTTGCTAAATCGCTATCTGCCAAAATATCCTATTGGGCATCATCCTAATTAGGATGTGTTAAAGGGATACTTCACCCAAAAATGAAAATCTGTCATAATTTACTCATCCTCCGAGTTGTTCTAATTCTGTATGAACGTCTTTGTTCTGATGACACAGAGAAAGATATTTGGGAGAAGGCTTAACACCAAAAAGATTTTGTCCCCCACTGGCTACTATAGTAGGAAAATTGACAAAGGTGGTCAAAAGTGCCACAGAACGTTTAGCTGTGATACATTCTTCAAAATGTCT
>SOYY01000145.1:0-29676 GCA_008369825.1 Triplophysa tibetana | reverse complement strand
CCTGTGCCCACACTCTCACTCATACGCCTCTACCACCCTGCCAATTCACCGCTAGGATAATTAGGTGTTTGAGTTACGTCACTGACTGATTCACCCAGTTAGCTAATATATAAGTGTTATAGAGCTCACTAAACTTGTAAGGACTTGCATTGGCCCTTTGTGCTTTTCTCTCTCACCCTCAGTGTGCCAGTATGTCCAGATCGCCTAGCCCTGCCACCCACTGGGACCAGCTAGAGACTGGCTGAGCGCAATGACAGAGGGGCTCCCTCTCGACACCAAGGACGTACAGGGTTGGGACCGTAAGCAGCTGGATGACAACTTGAACCAGCTGATGGCCCAAGATCCACACAGAGCTACACCCACAAGGAGCTTGCCAAGACTGTTGGTACCCTTGCCCACAACCTCATCGCCCAATTGAAGCTGAGCGACGGAAACGTCACCTCCTGGAGCAGGAGACAACGGCATTAAAGCTTCAGGCTGAGGAGGCCCGTAGGAACCAGGCAGAGGCCCAGAAAACCTAGATCAACTGACCCTAGAGACCCAGGGCGGACAAAAGAGGAGTGCGACTCCGAACTAAAGGAAAAGATGGAAAGGCTCGAGGACACCGTGACCGACCTCCGTGCAGACACAGAAGCCCGAGAACGGTTGGGAAAGAAGGCCCGCGCGGACCTAGAAAGCAGGCTCCGGAAAGCGAGACTCTATTACGACGGCTGAAATTGAACTGAAAGAGAGAGAGGCAAAACTCAAAGCCTCTGGAGACACTGTCAATCAGCCCAAGCTGAAGCCCAGACTTGGCTCAGCAACATGACCAACTTCGGTCTGAATTTGATACCGTGCAAGAGAACTGAAGTACGCATATATACTTCAAGCTGAACGAAAGGGGGAGGCTACACTCCTGACCTTCCCCCGGCAAGCAAGATCAGACTTCCCAGCCAAGCACCCTCCGACAAGGAGAAGCTGCCAGCCTGCAGTTTTAAACGTCACCTGTCAGCCTCCAAGAGCCTTTGACTGCCACTGAGGGGTGGAAGCGTCTCCAAAGAACCCCTACAAACCACAGCATGGCACCCAAGGCCTGGACAAGCTGGCCAGAAACATCCCTACGTTTACACCAAACCCTGCAGGAGGACACGACATACACGCCTACCTACAAGATATCAACTTTCATTTGAAAACCATGCCAAATGTTCCCCGGAGACAGGCTGTATTTGCTCAGGATACATCCAGTCGTGAGGTGCGCAGCTTCCTAGACCGGCAGTCCGACAGTGTAAAAGGGGATTATGAGCAACTGCAGCAGCTCTAATAAGGGAGTTTGCAGACCCAGAGTCCGAACACAGGGACTGTTGCTGCCATGGACCTTAAACAGAGTCGCCTCGAACCCCCAGGCCTATTATAACAGACTGAGACGAACCTACTTTGGTGCCAGAATGAGCCAGAGATGGAGAGGACTTTAACTTTAGAACTCTGTTCCTGCGTAACCTGCATCCTAGCGTGAGCCACCACTTAGGAGTCACGGCATGCCCCCGCACCATGACAACTCAACAGCTGCGGGACCTAGCCCATAAGGCCTATGTGAAACCAAGACTGCCTCTGAAAAGACTGTAAAAATCCTGTCATACTTCCTGTCTCCGAGCAATACCCCGACCTGACTCTGGAGGGCTCCCAACCACGTACAACGCTAGGCCTGTCCAAGAGAGGCAAGAGATTTTCCGGTCAGCCAGGAACGGCGTGACCGCACTGGTGCTCGACCTAAGCGTCAGGCAGGATACCCCGATAGGCCCTGGAACAGGCCACGTTCGTGGGATGACCCACGGGGCGGTGCGGCATGGGAAGGTAGCCGCCGACCTAGGAATCACCGACCCACAGTAGCAGGGAAACCAGCCCAAACCGTCACCAGAGGAATGCACCTCAACACCCGGTGACCTGTCAAAACCTCATTGTTCTGCAGAGCAGAACAGAACAGAGACCTCAGAGTCAGCAGAGATCCTGAAGATACTAAGGGAGTTGATGCAAAAGGGGCCCAACAAGCAAAACAAGAAGGATAAGCCAGATTCCTTGTGACTACACGTGGAGGAAATCGACGATCCTTCAGAATGCCCCCCTCCTAAGACACTTCACATATCTCTGCAAACGCCCCCACCAACTCAGAAACAACACCCCAACTTATGGCCGAGCACCCAGATTCAGACAAAACGGTGCTGTCAATCATTGAACAAGATCTCAAGATACCAGAAAGTGCTGTGTTAGTTGTCTGCTTCAAACCGAACTACCAGAAACCAGCCCCAACTGCCTGTCAGTCACCACACAGGCCCCTGCACCAAGACTGCTGGGAAATCTGATTGAGAAAGGAGTGGCCAGGAAACTATATCTAGCCATCACCTTGGAACATGAGGTGAGGTTGGAAGCCCTTGTTGACACTGGAGCTGACCTCACGCTGATGTCATCCCAGTTGTTTCACAGACTCGGGGAAGAAGCTAAGAAACAGAATCGGACCCTCCAGCCGCAGAGGTGCGCGTTGAATGTACAGTCATACAGCCAAAATGAGGTCCGAATGGAACAAATAGCTCCCATACACTTGACCATCGGTCCATGAGCCTGGTACATCCTGTTTACATCTCACCAATGGACACTTATCCTCTCCTCATTGGCAAGGACCTGCTAGATCGTTTCGAGCCGCTGATGGATTTTAAACAACTAAAAATCTGGGCTCAAGTGCGAGAACCACTGCCATTCCCCTCAATAAACTCAGTCAAAGTGCATCGCCAGGTCACAGAGGTCAATGGCCAAACCCCAGCCGGTCGCGAGAACACCGACTCAAGGTCAGCGCCAAGTTCAGGGACTCCACTCTGCTCCCTACAACCGGCCGAGGACCCAGATAACTACTGCCCTCTGGTCCAGGAAGCAATCTACCTGAACGACATGGAAATAACAGACACTGTTTTGGCATTATGGGCAGACAACTCAGCTATCAGCGCCACGCTGTTTAAAGCACTCATGCTACACACACCAGACATTCCCTTTGTAGCTAAAAGCACGCGATTCCCATTAGACTCCCACCTGTCAACCATGGTGACTGCTAAAGGAGTCTGCGCTTTGAACTTGAACTGGAATGGCCGGTTTTTAACCCATTACTTCCTTGTTCTTCAGGATTCACCACATGACATCTACCTTGGGGCAGATGTCCTTGTCCGCCTCCAAGCTCACGTAGACACTATTAATGATGTGGTGTGGGCCCCATTGATCTCACAACCCCCTGGGGACCCCATCAACCACACACACCTTGCATCGGGTCAGACCATCCCTGAAGTCTGTACCCTGGTGAATGAACTTGAAACCGCGGTACCAGCCTACACCAAAGGGGTCGCTGTTCGGCTCAACATGCGATGTGGTCAAACTCTCAACCACACACTGGCCTACTTCCAGCCATCAATGGACTGCATGGAGCTTGGCCTCACCCTGGAAGCCACACCCCTCACTGAAGTCACATCCCGTGCAGTATACATCCTGTTTAATAACTGCACGGCTACACCTATTAAACTTCCTAAGGGCTACCGTGTAGGATGGTTAATCAGCCAAGATTTCCATGACTTTGAACTCACCATACCAGTCATAGGTCACATCCCACCACCATTGATTCCGGAGGGGAGCTTAGATAACACAGCTTTCACATCACCCTTCCAGATGATCTCACTTGCTTCTGTCATGCCAATCGCTAAAGAACAGGTGTGCAGGACCGAAATGACCAAAGACTATCTTTCAGTGTACACTGTCTGTAGCCAACCCATCTGTGAAGACAATGAACCCAACGCTCCTGTAACTGTCAACCAGACAGATGACGCAACGATGGAGGAGCCTTACCCGGGATTTGAGGCACAAGTTCAACAAATCCTGAAGGATGCAGATGCCATACAGGACAGGGAAGACCTCCAAAAACTTCGACAGGTCCTGTATAAGTACAAAGCGTCATTTGCCAAAGACTCTTTAGACTGCGGCCTCACCAACCTTCATATGGTGCGAATTCCCTCGCACCCAAATGCTCCCCCCACGTTCGTCAGGCAGTACAAAATCCCCATTGCTTCACATGAGCCAGTACAAGAGATCATCAACTCCATGCTGGAAAAGGGTGTCATCCGGCCCTGTAACAGTACCTATTCAGCACCCATATGGCCTGTCCTCAAACCAAATGGCAAGTGGCGACCTACAATTGATTACAGGAAACTAAATCAACAAGTACCCTTGTCCCGATGGCCGATGACTCAGCTGGATCAAGAGCTCCCCAGGATAAGGGGGGCTACCATCTTCTCTACACTTGATGTAGCTTCAGGATTCTGGACTATACCGGTGCACCCGGAAGATCAACACAAGCTGGCTTTCACCTTTGGGAGCCGACAGTATACCTTCACACGGTGCCCCTTTGGGTATGCCAACTCACCAGCCGAATTCAACATCTTCCTTAACAAAGCGTGCCCGGATGCCAGAGTAAGAGGCAATCTCATCTACGTAGATGACGTCCTAATGAAAAGCAAGACTGTAGCCGACCACCTAAAGAGATAGACCATGTCCTGGACCAACTAACCACAGCAGGTGCTAAGATTGCTCTCCATAAAGGACAATGGGGTAAAACCAAGGTGAACTACGTCGGACTTCTCATAGGACCACATGGTATTGAGCCCCAGTCTAGCCGAATTCAGGCCATACAGAACATTAAAACTCCTGCAAACATCTCAGAACTGCGAAGTTTCCTAGGAGTGTGCAATTACTCACGACAGTTCATTGAAGATTACTCCGACATTGCACGACCTCTAACTTCCCTTCTAAAAAAAGGCTGCCCATTTCTGTGGACTGAAGCCCAGGACACGGCTGTGACTGAGCTCAAACGACATCTTTGCTCAGCTCCATGTCTTGCCTACCCCGATCCTCATAAGGAGTTCTACCTCGAAGCTGGATTCTCTAACCACTGCCTCAGCGCTGGTCTGTACCAACGACACGACCAGGACAAGAGAGTGGTCGCTTATGCCAGCAAAACTCTGCTCCCACCCGAGCTGAAATATTCAGACTGTGAAAAAGCCCTGCTCTGCACTGTGTGGGCAATTCAGCGATGCTCCAATTACATTGGAGCACAAAAGGTGATCATAGAGACCTGCCACCAGCCTGTCATGTTCCTCAATAGTCAACGTATCAGAGATGGCGTCGTCACCAATGCACGCATAGCCATGTGGTTGATGGCCCTCCAAGGACGCAACATTGAAGCACGGTATGCTCAAAATCACAGGTCTGCACTGGGCAATGGACTTGCCGCTTGTCAAAGCTGCTCTGATGACACACCAACCACAACGTTAGAGACAATGGAAACCCAGCTGCAACAATCCACCACTCACAGGTACTTTGAAGAAAATGTATGCAAAGGCATGCCAACGGCGTACGTCGACGGTTGCTCATACAACCACCAGGGTACCCTAAAGGCTGGAGCAGGTGTTTTGTGGGTAAACAACAAACCTTGTCCACCCAAACACTTCAACCTGGGACCACAGTCATCACAGTGGGCGGAAGTGGCAGCCATTCTGATCACCCTCCAGATTGCCGCGGCTAACAGCATCAAAGAAATCCTTATCTGCACGGACTCAAACTACGCCAGACTGAGTTTCACATGCCATCTCCCTGGCTGGACACAAAATGGGTTCAGAACTGCTAACAACAAGCCAGTCAAGCATCAACACCTGTTCCAATCATGCAACGCAATCACAAGGGAACGTGACATGCTTGTCTACTGGAAAAAGGTAAAAGGGCATTCGAAACAACCTGGCCAAGACAAAGACTTGAATGACCAGACAGATGCCCTTGCGAAAGCAGGTGCACTCTATGGCGACCCGTGGTCGCCTCCAACCCACCCACCCACCCGCTCTGTGGCGGCAGTTACACGCAGCCGAAGTCTCGCTGACGCTGCCTCCCCGGCTTCACAATCTCTATCACTAGCTCCCCAGATTTCTAACGATGACATAGCTTCACTCCAAGCCTCTGACGACACCACACAAGCTATGTTGAACCACCTTTCTGACCCCTCCTCCTACCCAATCACGTCTGCTGACCTTGTTAAAGTGCCCGGCCTCAAGCGTTTGAATGACATAAAGCACACGTTGCGTGTGACAGACAACATCCTCTGGTACGCCCCTGATGAACTCACAACACCAAAGCTTGTGGTTCCCCAGTGCCAAAGGGGGGTCATGCTAATGTATGCCCACGACGCACCGTGTGCTGGACACCACGGTATCAGAGCCACCTATGAGACACTAAAGCAGGTGGCATACTGGCCCGGCATGCAGCAAGATGTTACAGAGTATGTCAGGGGATGTCTGGTTTGCTGCCAATTCCAGCCGGCAAACCCAAATCATAGAGCCCCACTGCAACGCAGAGGGATAACTTTCCCATGGTCAGACTTACAGATCGACTGGGTCGGACCCTTACCCAGGACAACGAGGGGCAACAAATACTTCTTGACGGTGGTATGTCAGTTTACCAAGTGGGTAGAGTGCCTTCCAGCACCCAACGACACAGCCCAAACAACAGCATACCTTTTGATGAACCACGTCTTCTCCAGGTTCGGATTGCCATTGAGGGTTAATTCAGACAGAGGAACACACTTCACGGCTGAGATTATGCAAGAGACTTGGAAATTATTGGGTGTACGGTCCCAACTCCATATCAGTCATCACCCAATCTCATCCGGCCAAGTGGAGCGAACCAACCGGACAGTGGTCAGTATGTTAAAAAGTTTGTGGCAGTGAACCAGAAGGACTGGGATGTGAAACTCCCCCTTGTGCTGATGGCTGTTAGAGCAACCCCGAATCGGTCAACCGGTGTGCCTCCCTTCGAGCTGATGACAGGACGACAGATGACTCTGCCGTTACACCTGTTATACCAGCCCGGAGACTCCAACCTGATCACAGCTTACACCACTCACCAGTACCTCGAGGAGCTGCACACGCATCTGAGAAAAGGGTTTGCATTCGCTCAACAGCAACTCCAGAAAACTGCAGAAGGGCGGAAAGCATACTATGATCAGAAAGCATCACGAGAGGAACTGGACGTGGGTGATAGGGTGTGGTATTACAGATTCGCCCGGCCACTGCAGACCGCCTCACATAGGCTATCCAAGAAGTTTTTGCCACACTGGACTGGGCCCTACGAGATTGTTGACAAACTCTCCCCTGTCGCCTACAGGATAAGGATTAGCCGGGGACAGACAGAACCAATCCTCAAATGGGTCCATCGCAACCAGATTAAGAAACACTCAGCCTCTGGGCGAGAGAGAGAAGGGGGGGGCAACACTAACTAGATTGAACTCCCTCCTCACCGAGTCAACAGCAGGGATCTCACCATTAGAGAAAGCTACGAACGAAGGCTGACCAACACAAGAATGTCACCGCTTATCCACTGCTTTCTTTCTTTTCTTTGTCACCAGGATGCTGCTGGGGCTTGCCACACTGATTCTTGGCCTAACTGGAGGACTGCCCCAGCCAGACGTTGTGTCGCTAGGCCCTACATCAGGCATCGTTTTGAGGGAGCAACCGGGCCTTCTTGTCACCAACTGCCGGACACACACCCAAAAGGTGTACGTCCGACTCAACTCCCGTGACGTCTACAGAGCACACTACCCCGTTGTAGCACCACAAGTCGGATGGGCTGGAGGACGATGGACACAAACTGCGCTAGACCATGCGGAGGCCGACATCAGCCACATGCTCACCCAACTTCAGAAGATGACTGTCACTCAGGCCGACCTGAGTGGGCAAAACCGGCGCAGCAAACGCTTCCTAGGAGCCTTACTGGGAGCTGCCGCCGCAGTCGGAACTCTGTTCAACCTCGGAATCACCAGTGTCAACGCCGTGAGCCTAGCCACTGTCAGGCGACATGTGAAGGAGATTCAGACTGAAATTCCCCAGCTGAGAGCACAACTTACAATTCAAAGCGAAACCCTGCAGACCATAGGCAAGTCGGTAAAGGGCACTGTAGTAGTCCTCAACACCCACAGTATCCTCCTTAACCAGACTGTGAATTCCATGAAGCAGCTCTTCTCGGTAATCCAGAAGGATTATGCACATGCTCAACTTGTGACAGCACTGATGTCAGACATGCTGCGAGAAGTGAGCTCGTCTGTGGACAGCCTCGCCATGGGCAGAATTCCTCCATACCTGGTACCGCTGAGCCTTGTACAGACTGTGCTGGCCTCAGCCACCTCAGGACCAACCAACCCCCTTCAAGCGCATCTTGCATACTCTCTGGGTAGTGCCATTCCTCTACACATAGCCCCCGAGCAAGGCGAGATAGCATTTCTTTTGAACTTACCCATTATTGAGTCTAACAATATTTACAGACTCAAAGACATGGTAAATGTCGGGTTTTGGCAAGGTAGCACCCATATTCGGATTCACACATCAGACGTGGTGGCGTACCACGACAGCAATGACCAGCTGTACCTAGCCCCAAACCTGCGCATGTGTACTCTGACCAAAGATATCCATTACCTTTGTCCAAGTAAGCCATTCCTCCGGGACAACACAGAGGGAATCTGTGGTATGCACCCCATGAGAAGCGACACCCGCTGCCCAGCGGAAGCTAAACCTCGTGTCCAGGTCACCTACACCCAGGCCGAAATTGTGGGAGACCGCTGGTTAGTCAACACTCCAGCTCGGGTAGCAACTCTAACCTATGACCAGCATGATACCGCCACTCGCATCAGCTTACTTAATCAGACCATGTGGATTCAAGTTCCGAAGGACGCAATCCTGCACATTGATGATTTGGCGCTCTATCATTTGCCCAGCGAAGAATACCACACCGAGCTGGAGGTCTCTACCTTTTTCAAGGACTATAATTTCACCCTCGGTCCTGAACTAGAGATGAGGATTGCAGAGGGGGGACTCCAGTTGATCGATATCACCCCCATCGACCAGGCCTTACTGACTCTTGATCGGATGTCTGCTCTTACCAACTCCCCTGTGGTCCGATCCTGGACCGCTGCGGACACCGCACTATGTTTAACCACCACGTTAGGATATGCCCTTACCCTTGGCCTATCTTTTGTCCTTTACAGAAGGGTCAACGGAATGCAGGAGTCAGTAAACAAGTGTACCGCGGTGTTTCCTCGGACCTTCAAGCGGAGCCGCGAGAAGAGGGACACGCAAGCTGAACCCGAACCAAACCTGATCGAGATCGACCCACTGTCAGGGCACCACAGCACTGAGGATGAATAAGACCCACCTGTCACCTGGACCATTACGATCCGACCAAACATCGCCCGCCTAAGCTTCTATGCGAACCCCATCGGCCGAAGGGGGGAATATGTAGGATCTTATCCAGAACAAAGGTGACCATTTGCAACATCGTAAAACATCGTGACCTCTCAGTAGGGGGTCGCACCAGTGATTACAGATCCGGGTGTCGAACAGAGAATACCCTTTTGGGACGTCGTAAAACCACTGACCTATCAATAAGGGTATAATCGGCATCAGCAAATTTAGGGTTTGTTTGAAATAAAGAGGACCATTGAGAGTCGTTAAAACCATGACCTCTTGGTGAAACTACAATCGGCGCCAGCAAGTCTGATCCAACTGTCCTCTTGTAACACATCCATCAATTGACCAGGATGAATCCCAACAAACACTCATTGGACTTCAAAGAAATTCCAACAGGGACACCAGATGTGTTAAACAGGAATAAGGGCAAATGGTCAGACTAGTCTTGAATGTCTCGTTTCTTTTTTTTAACCACACAAGAATAGTAAAACGGGTTTAAACCTACATCTCCACATTGTATCTTTGTCCCCATGTTATTCGGCCTCAACTATAACCTCAAAAGCATGTGTGTTTAAGTGTATCCTCTTTATATTGTGTTCTTATTCAAACTTCAGGTCGATGAACTTATAATCATGGCTTGTTTTATATCCAAATGTTCCTCTCTCTATTCCTTAAAAGATGGTGTACACCACAGAAATGTATTTTATATCATACTCCATGTACTATTTTCTATGAATTATTACAGTCCAGATTATACGTGACCATAAATGCAAATGAGCCAATGTCCAGAACAAAGAAACCTGGATTTTCCCCCCAAAATCAGCTCATCACATTGGATCATTCAGTGTAGGGGCGTGAATTTCCCCATCTTTAAAACACGTGTGAACGGAGCAAACAGCGCTCAGTTTTCCTTTCGTGGTTTCGCGCGTTCCTGTTCGAATCACCTCCTGAGACCTGTCTCTCTCTTCGGAGACAGATTTTCCTGGCAGTTATACTTCGGAAAAGCTCGCGTCTGACTTCGTTAGCCAATCCGGCTCCAAGAAAGGACTCGACGAATTTGAAACCACCTGGACTCAGAGAACACTTTCCCTGGACACAAGACCTTGTCCAAAGCAAAGAACCAATGCAAGTATAGAATTTATTCTAAACAACTGCGTTAAGACGTTAAACCCCTTTTTACAAGGAGTCTTTCCTCGATGGTTTCATGCAGAGATGAAATACCTGTTTGTATAACTGCTAATCCTTTTGTTTATTAATCTCTTACTTTTCGTTACTTTTCTTTTATGTTTTATGTTAAGTGTATCGTGAATGTTTTAGATATTTAGTTGTTGTGTTCCCCCTTTTTAGTATAGTCAATAAACCCGCATTTGTTATCTACAATCGAATTGTGACTGTGTCCTTTTATCACATTTTGACGTCACTTAAACTGCTTGATTTCGTTATAATTTTGGTGAAGGTACTGTAGGCACTACAGTAAGGGTGTTATGTTTCCAAGGCCAGGAAAGTAATATTTCTTAGATGTGATATACGATTTGCTGATCACTTGGTGGACGAGTGAATCTAGTGTGTCGCGATTATTGGGTCTGCCTCATCTGATACAAGTGTATAAAATACGTATAATTAATCATCATTAACTATACGTATTTTACTGTGATCAAACTCATAGTTCCCCGAAATACACTACACATCTTTGGGATTACAGAATACGGGGCTGCTTTCCTTGACGACAGAAAGAGAAAACTTAATGAATGAAATCTGTGTTCCGTAATTACAGTTGGTTCCCCAAAGACACCGAACGGAAAGAGAGAGAACATATGCTAACAGAATCCTGGTTTCTCTTAAGACAACTGAACAACACGGTCAGCAAAAACAGAGGCAAATAATTCAGATGTGTGGGTTGTGTTTGTTAAAAAAGTAAAAGTTTAGAGGCTTACTGCGACAATCAACTGTATGTGGATTGTGTCGCCTGCATTTGAATGTTTCTGCCAAGAATGTGTGTTCAAACCGTGACCTCTGGGTTTTTCTGTTGTGTGTGTGTTGCTTTAATGTTTGGTCCTCCATACATGTGAATAGCTGTGATAGTATAATGCTGAGAGTGCAGGAATGAAGAATTGTATGGTAATGAATTAGCTGGATGTCAAAGCTTACGTGCTAATGCAAACAGTACATCATAAAGAGATCTTTCATTGATGTGATGGGGTGTAATTCACTCTGATGGAGCAGTAAGGTGCACGCGCGCTGAAGTTTAAACAAGATCAGGGTGTAATGAGAACATACGGATTTCACGACGAAAAAGCATCCTTTGTGCAACCAAGCGTTGAAGTGCACCTTGACATTGATGTGGTTACCAGTAACATCACGGTCTGTTGTGCTTTGGTACTCATTTCTATCAAAGTTTTTTTGGTTTGTTAGTGTACCGAGGGAATGCAGGATGAGGGCTTCATCTCATCCGTTTCTGAATGAACGTGCCGAACGCCCCCGCGCCGCTCGGTTTTAAGTATGCATGATGAAGCCATAAGCGTGCAGAAGAAGAAGATGTGATGAAGAGCGGATGAATAATTGATTGGCATTTGGCAGCCGGAGGCTCAGGCATGCTGTGCTATTCTGCGGTGCATCGTGGGTAACCTCCCTGTGTGCTGGATTATGGGTGTTTTCTGTTCTCCATGACAACCACGTGAAGTTCCCACCACAAGCAAAACCAAACCATGCGTTTCCTGGTGTGAGATGCATTCCCAGTGTCTGGAGCGGCAGTCAGGCGCTCGGGATGAAAGCTAGAGAATGCATGTTTGTTTTTTGGACTTAAGATGTGATTCTTAAATGGAAACGCTCCAGTTATACGGGAAATTTACAGAACAGTGTCCTGGAAGCATGATAAGACACACACAAACACACTGAAGCTGTTTCTGTGCGATTAGTAAAATATCTGGAGGTGTTTTAAAAAAGCTCTGATATCTGTGAAGTGAAGAGTGAACAGAAATCCTGCCTTTAGTGTACCTGCTAGATCTCGCTCCTTTTTTTTAATTATTATAAAGATTTTTGTGGTGCAATCCAAGTAGTACCAATCTGACTGCAGTTTGGTAAAATACAGCCAACCAACATAATAAACAAAATAAATATAATAACACAATAAAAACCGAGGATCAGTTCTCTTAATTTATTTATATTTAGAATTTTTACTTGTTTATAATCACAAATTATTAACAATATTTGTTATAATTGAAGTATCTAGGGCTTGCAGAGGAGAAGGGAACCAACCGCTTTGATTGAAGCAATGTACAAACCCCCAGAAAACCCTAGCAACACCTCAGAGATTTCCTGAATATCTTTGAAACAGCACAGCTTAAAGGTGTTTCCCTCATGAAACCTGACCAACACACACACACACACACACACAGACAGAGTTCATATAATGAGGATGATCACAGCTGCTTTTAATGGCTTATTTTCCTTTGCACTGCATGAAAATGTCAAGTGCCAATCAGACGACTGGCTACATCCAGAGGTTGTGTGTGTGTCTGTGTGTCTGTGTGCGTATGTGCAAACTTCTCGACAAGTCCTCCCTAAAACCTTCCACTTAACAAATCCCGTTACAAACATACATTTCTTCAAATTTCGCTTACTTTATAAAAGTAAAAATAAAATTAAAAAGTCATCATGTCAATGGAAATGTATAAAAACAAGTGTCTGTCTGTGTCTGTGTGTGTGCGCGTGTGTCTGCGTGTGTGTGTGTGTGCGAGTGCATGTGCGTGTGCTTGAACATGTGACAAAAAGCTGAACTGAGCGATTTCCTCATTGATTCAGTTTTGGCACAGATATCTTGAATCTTTTAATTATGAAAGCGATGGCAACCCCCAAAGGCTCACAAATGTGACTCTAATGATTAGACATGACATGAAAACAATGTTCTGAATATGCAAACAGTCTGAATAAATTCTAGCTTCTGCTTTCATTATAACAAGCTGTACAGTGTGTGTGAGCGTGCACGCGTGTGTGTGTTAATATAGTGTGACAGTAAGGGAATGCATTTGTCTTGTTTTAAGTCAGCTCTCATGTCCTGAATGAATTATTGTCATAATTTATTTAAGAGTGAAAGATCCATATGTCTGAGATTAACATTGGCATTGATTGTAAAGATCTATTCTAAAAATAATTTATTGTGCTTGACAGGTCACATGACCCTCCAACACATTCACACATGCAGGCTTGTATGTGTATTACTAGACAGCTAAAACATAACTATTATATATTTTTTTGGAAATTAAAATATTTTAATGTGGCTTTCCTTCTGCAGTTGCTCCATGTATTCACTTTCTCTGGGCCATGTGTGTGTTCGTGTGTGTGTGTGTGTCTGTGTCTGTGAAGGAAGCCCTCGGGCATCTTTATCCTCCTCAAATCTGACCAGGCTGAGCTGCAGCTGGGTAGTTTTGGCCCCGAATACACACAGACACACACACACACACACAAACTGAGCCGGAAGGAGCTGAGGCTATACACACGCTGCCAGTCCACACAGCTGAGCGGAAGATAGGCATCTCTCTCTCTCTTTCTCTAAAGTTGGCAATTTCTTACTGGCATGTAATCTAATAGTGTGAGGTTCCACATTCACATCACGATGTACAGTACACTCATATTAAATTAACATAATCATTTTGATTTTAAAATCAGTGTGTGTGTTTCATTGTCAGTCATGAGCACCTGATGAACGCTCATTATAACAATCAACATGGTTTTTTAAGACCAATGACCATGAAGTGTGTGTGTGTTTACTCGCCGGAGAATGACACTATTTTAAGAAACAACAAGCGCTAAAAGCTTCAGGCAATTGTCTCTCTTCTGATTCTGTAAATGCCAGGTTTGGTCTCTTTGACGGTTCATTATTAGTACATTTTGTTTTGTTTGTTTGTGGATGTTCACCTGAAATGAAGATTTAATCAACGTAAGCCTCATTTATCTCATCTCTCTTAAAGGGATAGTTCACCCCCAAATAATAAATGTTCGGAACCAGTGTATGGCTCTTCTGTTCAGATATTTTGAGCGATGTCTCTGTGGTTTTGTGTTCACACAATGGAAGTCAATAGAGTGCTGTGTTGTTTGGCTATTGTAGAAAGTTCAAAGACAAGGAAGGAGGGAGGAGGGAACCGGCAGACATTTAAATAAACATTTAATCAAATAAAATCAAAAGTAAAAAGACGGCCGGCGAATAAAACATAAATACAAACATACACATGTTCAGGCCCGGTCCTCTCTCTTCGACGGTCCTGTCGCTTGTTCTCTTATATGCTCCCAATCTCCTACGTGATTCGAGACCAGTGCGCGCACAACTGGCGCTCATTAACAATTACTCACCAGTCTCGAACCTACTCCACTACAGCTATCAACATTTTTCAAAATGTTTTCTTTTGTGTTCTGCAGAAGAAAGAAAGTCCTACAGGTTTGAAATAACATGAGCAGGAGTAAATGCTGTCCATAACATGAACTATCCCTTTAAGTTTGTCTTCATGGAAACTTTCAGACTTGTTCATTCAATAAATGTAGACACTCACCACTGTGTCTGACTAGATGTCGAGATTTGCATCTCCAAATTGTGAATATCTGGGGAATGTTTAATAAAAAATTCTCGAGCATCTCCTGTTGTGATCCGCTGCAGAATAAAGTCACACGGGTCTGATGACTGTGAGAAGAAATAAATGAGGACAGAATGATTCCTTCAAATCCCCCCCACAATCTCTTAATGACTGCAGAACATGTGTGTCATCAATCATTAAAAATGTGTGTTTCTCACGTGCTATAAGAAAGCAACCTCTGAGGAATAAGATTCTCTCTCTCTCTAGCTCAGATATGTATGTCTGGTTAGGTTTCAGGTCAGAGAACATCAGCTGTGAGGATTCCTTTGAGAATAAAAACAAATCTTTCATGATCATATCAAACCACTACACAACCTGTGCGTGCGTGTACGCATGTGTGTGTGCATATGTGTGTGTGTGTGTGTGAGCGCGTGTGTGCATGCGTGAGTGTATGTGTATGTGTGTGTGTGTGTGTGTGTGTGTGTGTGTGTGTGTGTGTGAGGCACTCATTCGTGACGTGAGCCCAAATTGCGCTGCCGTGAGACACGATCTATCCCATAATGCATCACTCCTTAAAAGAACATGAGCATGCTCAAGAATCCATCTTTCTCACGCACACACACACTGATTTTAATGCAGAAAACACCATGACATGCTTTGTGGAGCTGTGTGTGGGGATTTACAAAATGATCCCCAGAAAATATATCAAAAGCCTTCCTTCGGGGACATCCAGAAAATTAGAATGACTCATTTATTGCGTGGAAATGCAAACTTTTTTCCTCTAGAGGGAAGAATTTGTCTCTGTAGTCTTTCCAGTGAGCTTCATATAAAGCTAGTTTGTGTGTTTGTTTAACCTGTGAGATGATATTAACATTTGTTGTGTCATTTCATCTCAGTTAAATTTTTGTTATTTTGGTTTCTACGCTAAACTCTTATCGTATGTCAACAGTTGTCCCCTTTGCATCTGGTTTTGTCTTTCTAACGAAATTGTTAGAGAAACTTGACCATTGAAGAATAAGACATTATTGAGCACTCTTCTCTTATCCCTGAGCTTTGAAAGAGACACAACTGAGCAAAAGCATTTTCCTGTTTGTTTTCTTTTCGTCAGCCAATCAGATGGGCTTCTCCTGATGTGAGTTTAATTATTCATTCAGACGGAAGGGGGGCATTTTGTCGCTGCGTGTTTGCTTGACATCTGAAGATTGTTTTTATGTGTGATTATGCAGAGCTTGGCAGAGAACAGTATTTTGGGAACTCAGAGAGGAAAAGTCACAGTAAGACGTGTCTTTTTATTCCTCCGCATAGCCGTCACAGCCGACATCAGAAACACGCTGAAGGGGCTCAACATCTGCAGAAGTCAGACTTTACTCATGACAGGAGCACTGTACAAACCAGCTCTGACGTGGAGTTTATTACTATACTTTGCTCTCTAGACTTAAATGAATCCTCGGTAATACTTTACATTGAGGTTTCCTTTATAAAGCATTTGTAAATGTGTTCATTAATGATTAATAAGTCAATCACAAATGCGTTATAAAGCAGTTACAACTGCTTAAAAAAATGCATTCTAATGAAATACCTGCCGAATAGTGAGCCATTTTTAACTCGCATGTCATAAATCCTTACTTAATGTAGATACTTCACAGTGATCCACTTTCTTTAAAGTGCACTTTCATGGGCTGTCAATACTTCTTAATATATGATTCACATCAGTCATGTAGCCTCGTGAGGATCTTTTTCTACATAATAATAAATGTTTTCTGGTTTTGATTAACTATTGGAAGTAATTGAATAATTAATAAAACATCGTAAGCAAACAAATTTACAACAACTTTTGTGCATTCAGTGTAAAAAAAAAGTGATCAAAAGTTTGGTAAATGTATCTTGATAAGCAAGAAATAACTGCTTTGGATAAGAATTATGATCTGAAGGCTTTCTGGAGGGCACCGCAAGACATTCGGTTTGAAAAGTGACATAAGATATACAATAATAAGAAAAAACAACATAACACCCAATATTCTCCTATCTGACAGACAATTTTGCCCAAAACATCTAAATCAAAATTAATCTGCTTTCCAGTCAAATAAATAATGAATAAATACAATATCCAATAATTAAGCATTAATAACATAAAAAAGTGCTCACTATTTGGAAGTTATTTCATTAGAATCCCCCTTTTTATTTATGTTATAACCGCTTTATAATGCACTTAATGACTTTTTAATCATTAATGAACACATTTATAAATGCTTTATGAAGGGAACCTTAATGTAAACGGTTACCGAATCCTCAATGTGATTTATTCAAATATCAACATGGAGAGAATGTATGAGAAGCACAAAACTTGAGCAAAGTCAGCATGTTCCTTGCATACATGGAAAAAAAAATGCATACGATCTCATTACTGTCTACACTCTTAAAAGAAATGGTTCTATTTTGAACCAGAAATGGTTCTATAACCCTCTTCATAAATGGAACCCCAAAATAGTCCTATATTGAACCAACTTAATGGGTTCATGAAAAAGAACCCCAAATGGTTCTTTGAATCCAAGTTTAATGCTTCTTTATAGAACCATTAAAGGTTCTTTATTATTATGAGTTATTTATTATTGAACAGAAATTATAGCTACTCCAGACAATTCTAAAAGTTAATTATTATTCGTTTTATTATGCAAAAATTAATATCTCTGTACTCTGTATTAGACAGCAAAACTTCAAATTATTTTACATTTAAAATATTTTATTACATTCAACCATTTAGTTTTAATAATTTCCACTATGCATTTTTGGCTTTCTTTCTTCAGCAGAACACAATAAATATTTTAAGAATGTTAGTAACTGAACAACGCTGGTAGCCATGCACTTCTATTGGACACAAAACCAATACAGGTCAATGGGCACCGTCGTTGTTCAGTTACTAGACTTTTTCGAAATATCTTCTGCTGTGTTCTGGTGAAGAAAGTCATACCACTGTAAAAAATGTCCCTGTAAATTTACATTAAAGTACTGGCAGCATTGGTTCCAGCAATTTACTGTAATTTTACTGGCCCGTTTTTCATTTAACAGTTGTGCAGTAATTCCTCAGTAAAGTACTGGCAGCGATTTACCATAATTGGACAGTTTAAGTACAGTTTTCTCTTATATGGCTGTACTGTAATTTCACAGTAATGGTTATGTTATTTTATATTTACTCTACTGCCCAGATAGCAAATAAATACCTTATTTCTCACAGAGATGTATAATATTCTATTGAATAATTTAATATATTATTCTTAAATTATAATATACTAAACTGCAGCTCAGTCATCTGTGCACTTGAAGGATTTCTTACTGCCTCTAGAATAAAAGCATACAAATACAGAGTTAAAAATATGATTAAATAAAATTCTTGATAATAAGATACATTTCACACTACAATACAACTACTTTGTAGATTTAAGATTTCCAGGCTGCTTAATGTAAGCGCTTACCAATCACAACAAAATAGGGAATCCTATTTTCCCATTTACACAACCTTTTTTATGGCCAGCTTCACATCAACTTCACCAAAATAATCCAAGTACCTTGAATGTTTGAAAACATGAGGTCAGTATTAAGCCAAATTACTACAACATGCTTTTGGAACTAATACTGATATTAGGCAAACTACAGTACACACCAGACCAATTAGAAACATTTAATTTCTAATTGTTACAGATTGATTTAAAATTGTACAAAAGTACAATGAACTGTTAGAAAAAAAGTTAAATAATTAAATAATATACAGTCTTACTTTGTTTTCCATTTTGGTGGCCTTAGGGAGTCTGTGTCATGATCCCGCTCTTGTCTTTGTGTTGTCTGGCTTGGGAGATGTCATGTTTGTTTTTGTCGAGCACGTGCTATCCTGGTTTAGCAGCTAGCACGCGCTCGGTGTCTACGTCATTTACCACGCCCCCGTGTTTTCCCTGTTAGGGCTTTCCCCTCACCGGTGACTTATTTGCTATCATCACATTCACCTGACTTCTATTACCTCCCCTTAGAATTACCCTTATAACCCCTCTGTTTTCCTTTGTTCCTTGTCTGACCGTTGCGTGTTACTTTGCCAGCTCAGACTGTCTGCGATCTAGCAAGCACTAGACGTTCTAAAAACCTTAGCCGTAGCTTTAGCCTTTAGCCTTGCCTTGCCTTTTCGTCATAGCATTAGCCCTGTTAGCCTGCTTCTCTGTGTTTTCCTGCTGCCCTGCCCTGTAACCTGTTCCGCTGCACCACTACAGATCCCGTTGGCGTCCCGGACTGCGATCTCCCTCTTCACCAAGCTCCACCACTGCTCCTGGAATCCACCAGTCTCTGGACCCAACAGATCCTCTCTCCTAGCGAGCTACGGGTCGAGCTTCCTCCCCGGATCCAGTTCATCCGTGGCGTTTCTTCACCAGACTGTGGCGGAGTTAATTTACTGTAAATAAAAACCTTGTTATTTGCCCCGCACTTGAGTCTCTCCTTGTCTGCCATGACATGGCTGGATCATCTCAGGGCTGCCCTCCAGCAACAGGGCATCATGATGGGACAACAGGCTACCCGTCTCGCCGCCTTCGCCCAGGAGATAGAAGCTCTCCGTGGTCAACTTACCACTTTCCGGCTTCAGGTCAACGAACACCTCAGTGGAGCCATCCAGTCAGGGGATCATTCATCCTCTCTCCCTTGTGGGAATCATAGCGAACCGGAACCTCACGCCAACAGCCCCCCCTCTATGATGGGGATCCCAATGCCTGCAGGGCGTTCCTCTCGCAATGTGCTTTGGTTTTTGTTCTTCAACCGCGCCGATACTCTACCGAGGAGACTAGAGTGGCGTTCATCTTGACTTTATTGACTGGACGAGCTTGTGAGTGGGGAGTCGCAGTCTGGGAAGCTCAGGACCCATGTTGTAGCTCGTTTCTTAGTTTCCGGGAGGAGATGGCCAGCCTATTTGATAGGTCAGCACAGGGCGACGAGGCCGCCGCTCAGCTCTCTCGTGTCACGCAGGGCAGGGGTACTATCACGGGCTACTCGATTCGTTTCAAGACGTTGGCAACCGCCTTTAATTGGAATACAGGGGCTCTTCGCTCCCGCTTCCTAGTTGGACTAAGTCCTAGCATCACGTATGAGATAGCCGCGCTAGAACCTCTCCGGGACCTAGAGGACCTAATCAATGTCTGTCTACGCATTGAGAGCCGTGTCAACACTCGTCGACGCCGACGTTCTCCCCCTCCCTCCTGGCGAAACCGGGACAACAACAGGGACGACAACCGACATCCGTAGAGTGGAGAGTCCGGGTGGGCGCCATCTCCAGATCCTATCCTGCTTCCCGCACTCAGCTGTCCTTCCGCCTTTCGTTCGGACAAGCCACGCACTCCGGCCTTGCCCTGATGGACTCTGGGGCTGAGGGAAATTTCCTCGATGCCTCCACGGAACGAAAGTGGAGGATTCCCATCTCACCTCTCCATCGACCCATCTCGGTCTGGACGCTAGCGGGAAGACCGTTCACCACTATCACTCACGTTACCCCTCACGTAAGCCTTTTTCTTTCTGGGAATCATTGTGAGAGAATTAAGCTGTACATCCTCGATTCCCCCAATAACCCACTCATATTAGGGCATCCTTGGTTGTCACAGCATAATCCTCACATTGATTGGGTTAACAGTTCTATTCTTGCGTGGAGCCCTTTTGTCATATGTCTTGTCTTGGTCCTGCTCCCGCTCCTGTTTCTGTGTCTCCCGTGTTTCAGGTGGACACTGCTGATTTGACCGGGGTCCCGGAGGAATATCACGACTTGGGATCCGTCTTCAGCAAGTCACGAGCTACCTCTCTCCCACCTCACCGTTTTTCGACTGCGCCATACACCTCCTCCCAGGCACTTCTCCGCCGAAGGGCCGCCTTTACTCCCTTTCCAGTCCAGAAAGAGAGGCTATGGACAAGTACATCCGTGAGTCACTGAATGCTGGACTCATTCGTCACTCCTCCTGGCCGGCCGGTGCGGGTTTCTTCTCCGTGCAGAAGAAGGACGGCTCCCTGCGCCCTTGTATTGATTATTGAGGTTTGAACGAGATCACGGTCAAGAATAAATACCCCTTACCGTTAATGTCTTCTGCCTTCGAACTTTTACAGGGAGCCCGGGTCTTTACTAAACTAGACCTACGCAACGCCTATCATCTGGTTCGTATCCGCGAGGGGGACGAGTGGAAGATGGCATTTAACACACCATCTGGACATTACGAGTATTTGGTACTCCCGTTTGGCTTGACCAATGCTCCGGCCGTCTTCCAGAGCCTCATTAATGATGTGTTGGGAGACATGATTAATCGTTTTGTCTTTGTTTACCTGGATGATTTCCTCATTTTTTCCCCTTCTCTCCAGGAACATAACCGACACGTTAGAGAGGTTCTCCACGTCTTCTTGAGAATCAACTGTTCGTCAAGGCGGAGAAGTGCGACTTCCACTCTGATACGGTTTCGTTCCTTGGCCACGTAATTTCCCCCCGAGGCATTGAACCTGACAGCTCCAAGATCAAAGCTGCTGCCGAATGGCCCACCCCCGACTCTCGTAAGGCCTTGCAGCGGTTCCTGGGGTTCGCCAATTTCTACAGGCGATTCATCCGGGGATTTGGCCAGGTGGCCACTCCGCTCACAGCATTGACCTCCACCGAGATCCCGTTCTCTTGGAATTCCCGTGCACAGGTAGCCTTTGATAAACCTAAGTCCAGATTTGTCTCTGCACCTGTGCTCTGTTTTCCAGATCCCGAATGGCAATTTATTGTCGAGGTTGACGCTTCCGACGTCGGGGTAGGCGCAGTTTTATCTCAGCGTTCCAGTCATGATGAGAAGGTGCACCCTTGTGCTTTCTACTCACACCGCCTCAGCCCTGCTGAACGAAACTACGATATCGGCAACAGAGAGCTGCTGGCTGTTCGTCTTGCTTTGGGTGAGTGGCGCCACTGGTTGGAGGGGTCGTCACAACCTTTCTTGGTCTGGACGGACCATAAGAACTTGGAGTATGTCCGTTCAGCCAAGAGGTTGAATTCGCGTCAGGCCCGTTGGGCACTCTTCTTCGGCAGATTCAACTTTACCCTATCGTACCGGCCTGGTTCTAAGAATATCAAGCTGGATGCTCTCTCTCGTCTCTTCGAGCCCCCTGGGGGGGAGTCCTCTGCTGATGCCATTCTCCCCAGAAAGATGGTGGTAGGGGCTCTCACCTGGGACATCGGGGCCTCAGTGAGTTTGTCTTTAGGCTTTCACCCTCAGACCAATGGACAGTGTGACCGAGCCAACCAGGATCTCGGACGGAGACTCCGCTGTCTGACATCCAACAACCCTAGCTCCTGGAGCCAACAGCTGTCTTGGGTGGAGTACGCCCACAACTCTCTCCCCGTCTCCTCCTCAGGTATGTCACCATTTGAGTGTTCTCTTGTTTACCCACCCCCTTTGTTTCCCGCCCAGGAACTCGATGCGGTGGTCCCCTCGGCTCTGGTATTCGTCCAACGTTGCCGCCACACATGGACGAGAGCCAGAAAGGTTCTGGCCCGAACCTCCCTGAGGACCAAGGCCGCAGCTGACCGTCACCGGTCCTCTCCCCCTACCTATGTGTGCGGTCAACGGTTTTCCCCGTTAGGGCTTTCCCCTCACCGGTGACTTATTTGCTATCATCACATTCACCTGACTTCTATTACCTCCCCTTAGAATTACCCTTATAACCCCTCTGTTTTCCTTTGTTCCTTGTCTGACCGTTGCATGTTACTTTGCCAGCTCAGACTGTCTGCGATCTAGCAAGCACTAGACGTTCTAAAAACCTTAGCCGTATCTTTAGCCTTTAGCCTTGAGCCTGGCCTTGCCTTTTCGTCATTAGCCCTGTTAGCCTGCTTCTATGTGTTTTCCTGCTGCCCTGCCCTGTAACCTGTTCCGCTGCACCACTACAGATCCCGTTGGCGTCCCGGACTGCGATCTCCCTCTTCACCAAGCTCCACCACTGCTCCTGGAATCCACCAGTCTCTGGACCCAACAGATCCTCTCTCCTAGCGAGCTACGGGTCGAGCTTCCTCCCCGGATCCAGTTCATCCGTGGCGTTTCTTCACCAGACTGTGGCGGAGTTCATTTACTGTCAATAAAAACCTTGTTTTTTGCCCCGCACTTGAGTCTCTCCTTGTCTGCCATGACAAGTCTGTCTCTGACTGGAGATGAGTCTGCTGTTCCACAAGATGCGCTGCTGTAGTGTTCTTTTTTTTCATTTAACTCTGTCAAGACATAATTTCAAAAATCAAAACACATACACATAGCTTTTAAATTAAATGTATTAAACAAACATCTCTCTTTACTCAGAAGGAAAGCACAACATCCACTAAATATGTGCCAACAAAGCTGACAATGTTTTCTACAAACAAAACTCCAACATGGATAAACTTTCTTATAAAACAAAAGTAAAATAAAGGCAAATTAAAAAAATCCGAACGTTGGCGTTAAGTGAGGTTCTTGCACATTTTTTCCTAATTTTTTTGGCAAATGAACAAAAAAGCCAAATAAGTAGGTAGCAAAACCTCTTATTTTAGATTTAAATAAAAGTTTCAACTTACCAAACTGTATTGCAGATCAAAACAAAGATACTTCCGCGGTAGAGTTTGAATTATGGACTTCCATGTGGCTACTTCTGAAAGGTATTACTAATGTTACACAGAAAACCAGGGATAAACGCCTTCCTATTGCTATTCCTGCTTTGCCAAAAAAATGTTCGCCTTATTGTGCAATGGTTTCTTAAATAAAAACACTAATATTCTTTTAGAAGCTGTGTTTTTAACTGCCTTCTATGGCTTTATGCGTCCAGGCGAATCTACTAATGAATCCTGAAGTTTCGACCCTTATAGATGTAAACCCCTCATAAGGGAAGCTTTTTGATATGTTTAATTTGTTGTATAATTTTCACCTATTAACAGCTTAATGCGTTATTCTTGCAGGTACAATATCACTGTTTCTTTGGTTCCCTGGTGTATGCAAATAGTATATATTTATATGGGTGTCCCCTTTAAGAAGTTTTTTCAATGATGCATCGGGGGGGGGGGGGGGGGGGGTGGCGGGTGGGGGGAGTTGGGTGTTTGTGTGTGCGAGTGTGCCCACTTTAATTTTCTTTTATTGAATACCTCTTTAAATTTACAGTTCACCGTTGTTACACTAGTGAAAAGTGTTCACTCATTGAGGACTGTTAACTGTGGTTACACCAGGTTGTATTTCTCATGGCTTGTTTCATCCGCAGGTAAGGGTGCGGGTGCAAAATATCTGACAAGTGAAAAGACCTAAAGTGTCTTGAAAATATCAGGTTTTCGGGGTTAATATTCCCTAGGGGATATCCAGTTGTACATCTCTCTATTTGAGTTTAATTTGTTTCGGATTTTTTGGGATTATTCATACCTGAAATCTAGAATTCTATTGATCTGTAGGTAAATTTAACTTGTTTTATTTAATTTCTATTTTATAAATAAATCTCTTTAACTTAAATTTATCTAGGTCATTTATTTATTATCCAAGCTAACAGAAAAGGGGATTTAAAACTTTGTCGAGAGACAATAATAACAAGGATCCGGTGCTCCACCCTATAGAGTTTAGGTCAGGAAAACCTCGGAGGGCAGGTGGCGCTACATAGAGACTTAACATTTTCAGATATTAAATTCTCGCCTAGTCACTTTACTATTTTTCTTTAACATTCTAAAAAAGACACACTACGCGCTGGCATTTCGATTACTATTTCACGCTCTATTAGTGATATCTGCCCTTTCACTTCCATGGTTAGATGGAACTTGACCCGGTCAAACTATCACTATCAAAAATATTATTGAACCATTTTATACAAAAGGTTCTTTGCCCTCCAAGGGTTCTACATATAACCTTTTATTTGGTAAAAGGTTCTATTTGCCAAGTGCAAAACCCCAGGGATCTACATAGAACCTAAAGGAACCATTTTTTCACAGTGTAGAAGAAAGAATGGCTGTTATCCACTTGTGCAATATTTATAGATTAATACACAATACATGTACTATATGTGACAATGTTCCTGCATTTTTCATCAAATGCTCATGCTAATAAGCAGCTGAAGTCATGAACGTTACTTTTCAGCACGGAAATCTCGTCCCGGGTCCCTGCTGAGCCGCTTATAAAGTTGCTTAGTAACAGAGGAAGTCGAGGCTTCGTGTAAGATATTCTTACTGCGAACATATGTCATACACACTCATGTACGCACTCTGTGTGTGCTGAGGAACATTAAAACGAATGTGAGTGAAGAAAAGTGTGTGTTGATTGTCCTTAATTATCCCGCTGATAGTAGTTATTAATGAGAAGTTTGCAGACTGACGTTAATCACAACAGTGTGTGTTGAGTTGGAGACGTGTCATTATTGAGTAAATTATTTGGTAAAATTATTTTATTTGAAATCTGTTTATTGGCCCTCGCTACATTTTAATCCGATATGTGTTTCAAGCGGTTCTGTAACCTAGCAATCCTTAACTTTTGTTTAGTTATTGTCAATCAAGTGCACAAAACTATCTCCTTACCTGCTCCGATTCACAACGGTAAGCTTAGAATAATGATTTATGTATGAGCTGAGGGGTCAGATTTTGTGGGAAATATCTGTTCTTTTTCATCACATGGAAAAAGATATGTGTAAAGTACCCTGACATTTAGTTTCAAACTGAGATGAAGAAAGAGAGACAAAAGTTATAGATTAAAGTTTAAATAGTCCTATATCATTTTCTGACCAACCTTGCATCTTTTCTCAATCCCAGAATGCACTACAACAGGCGCATAGTGAAATCATTTAATCAATTTGTTACAGAAAAGTAGTGATTAAAACAGTTTAATCCAAGTGAAATTGCTCATGTGTGCTGTCTGTTATTATCATTTTACGAGAATAACACAAGGGTAATTTAGCAATTATCTTGCATCAAAGTTTATTGAAGTGTTTTAGGATCTACAAAGTTGCTAACTAGGCAGTAGACTGCAAACACGTTAATCATTTTGTAGTGTCTCAATATACTATTTGTATTACTAATATAGTAATTAAATGTAGTTTACTTTTCGTTTTCTATATATGCATCCGCAGAAAAAATAAAGATAGCATTTCAAATGTTTGTTCAATCCTCATTTCTAGATGTAGTGCTCAGTTCAGTCCAGTGTTTGTTGTATTTCAACAAAATCAAACCTCAGGAGTGACATAAAGTCATCCAACAGCGTCAAATGTGAAAGACGGACAGTGTGACAAAACACATGAAAACTTGCTTAAAAATTCAGCACATCACATAAAAAATTGTTTTTGAACTTTTCCTAAATACATTAATACTTATTACTATTGTACAGCATTGCCTTACAGTGAATCTGAACCTGTTTTTACAGTATTTGAGGTCTGAAAAATACAGAGCATCTTTTCTGTTATTTTCACCTATTTCTCCAGTTAATTTTCTAAAAATAAAATACAATTAGAAACAATGTTTTTATTTGAAATTTGTGAGAAATAAAATTCAGAAAAACAAAAAATGATTTTAAAGAGGTGTCTTGATTTTTTTATTTATCCACACCTGACTGTAGGTTTTTAATTACAAGAGGAACTTTACAGTACTTTACACTTTATGCTATTATATATATATGCTGATAATTATGTTACCTATAAGGTGTAACTATAAAGAAGGAATATTATTAGTGTGATCACAGTTGTTTGCAGCAAAATACAGCTGATTATTATATTATTTTAAGGCATTATGAATTGGTTACTATGGTGATGATTGAAAGGAGAAATTTTATTCCTGTTATCGCAAACTTCCTGTCACGACTTTGGTCCCTAACAACACTAACATCCCCAACCACGCAGTCACGAATCACAGTCACCTCTAACCAAAGTGCAATCTTCTACATATAATTGAGTCTTCAGAATGATTTGCATCCTAAAATAGCTCTTGGCTCTCTGACAGAAGAGACGGTTTTCCAGCGTTAGAAGCGACAGATGCGCACATGCAGTATGGATCATTGATTTCAAACACTAGTGCTGACTACATAGCCCGCTACCTTTAAAAGCAGTATCCTAACTGAAATGAAACCTGATTGGAGAGAGATTCAGTACACTATGTAGCTGGCGACTCTGCTGGGTGTCACACAAATAACAGGGCACGATTGATTTCAATAGAGTTTCATAACTCAAATACACAGCACACACAAATATTGGGTGAAATTTGCATTTTAATTAGATTGAGCTGTTTCAATCATTTATCTTCAATATTTAAAATAGTCTTTTTGTCAGACATCTTAGATGTAATTTTACTGAGCTTGTTGCAATGCATTCTGGGTTTGCTAGAGATACTGTATACTGTAAAATGAAAACACATTTTTCTCTTTGTTTGCAAAAGTATTAGAAGCGTGCCACTGAGGACCAAAATGTTGACTAGGTAGTGAGCTCACTAGGGTGTAAAATAGGCCCTTAGATCTTGACTCTTCTGTGTGCAAGTGTGAAATTGATATCTCTGGGACCACTGGGTGTCTGATCTGTACTTCAGTCTGTCCCTTCATCCTGTGAAAGAAAATCTCATTGAGCGGAGATCAACCCAAAAATCTATAATGTCTGAAAAAAAGAATGAGCGATGACCCAGAGAGCGGGAGGCAGAATATCTGTGTGCTGTTTGTGTTTATTAAAGAAACTGAAGCTGATGCGATCTGACTGAATCATAGTGCATATGCAGGTGAAGTAAATGTCACTGAAAACAAGAACAGAATTGTGCTCTGTGTGTGTGTCCAGAAAATCCCACATACATCCTGTATCTCGTGTTCCCTAAGAGACAAGCAGTCAGGTCAGGTCAAACATCTTTATTGTTATTGTTCAGGAACAAGATTCGGTTTTGTTCAAGGTCGCACATGCAGCTGAGTAGTTTAATAAAAAGTAAATCACTCAGACATACATTATATAGTTAACTCATAGATGAGATGTCTTTAATCTTTAAAATTACTTCTCCTAGACATCAAGGAGATGAAATAGAAACTTTTTGATAGGTCTCGTCTGTGTCTCAGATATTTCTCTCGAGAGAAAGTCATATATCTTACAAATGAGTTTCAGAAGAGATGGCCACAATGTGTCAAAATGAGCTCAGATTTGTCAAGTTTGCATGCAAAAGTCAAAACTCAAACATTTCTCATTCGATATTCATTTACACACTTATACTCTTCATGTGTTTTAACCAAACTGTCTTATCTGTTTTCTTAACAATTTAATAGAAACATCTGAGACTCAGTTGATCATTAAACGAAACACAATCTTGAACTCCATCAAATCTCCTGAAATATCAAATAACATTTTTCTTCTGGGTAAGTTTGATATCTCAGTGATTATATTTGCATCATATGTGTCTGTGTGTTTGAGAGTGTTTTATGTTTTTTTGTGACACACACACACACACACACACACACACACTAGTAGTGTTAAGGAGGATCAGGACCGTGAGACCACTGCTGGTGCGTGCATCACTCCTGCTCACACATACTACACTCTCTCTCTCTCTCTCTCTCTCTCTTTCTTTCTTTCTGTCAATAGGCTTTTAGCGGCTTTGTAGCTGCATTAGAGAGAGAGAGAGAGACCACATTACTCCTTATGTGGAATTTCCATACATTTTTTCATTCTATACTGTTTCAATGAACATTTATTGGTGTTGGCTAGGTAAGCGTTACTAATTTTATGTATGTATTTTTTATTTTAATTTAAATACAGAAGACTTGAAAGATTTGACAAGAGAGTAGGTGAGATCGGTTTGACTCGAACCCGTATCCTGACAGACTGGATCTCTATATGCAGAGATCACTGCAATACAGCACCCACAGGATCACTTCTTTTACTCTTCATACCGAGGTGATAAAAACAAACTTATAAAGCTTATGAGTGTCTTGTGTTTAGCAGGGCTGGACTGGAACTTTAAAACGGCCCTGCAATTCTTGACCAAGAGCAGCAATTCGCGTTCCCATTCCGTCCTTCTGGCCACGGGTGGTGCATTTTCGTTACGTGCATTCACGTTTCGGCCCATGTTTGCAGATGGAGCCCACCGGGAAAAGTCCCAGTGTGCCAGATGGCCAGTTCTCCCCTGGTGTTTAGGCATGGACTGATTACTGGTTCTAAGGTATACAGCGGTTTTAAAAGTCACAGTTTTAAAACACTTAAATGTATACATTATGGTTTGGGAACTACATATTTAACCTGACATACTGTATATGTTTAAGTCATTAAGTTATCACTATTCCAAATATTTTGTGTTGCTTAAAATTAAAATATGTTGTAGGACTAGAGCCTTGAGTCACAACTGGAACCCAGAATATCATACTGACAGTAGGGAATAGAAAAGGACTGGGCTAGGAAACTCTGACTCATTCAATGTTTCTGTTTTATCTGCCAGTCTTACTTTATATTTATTTATTGCATTCGTCAGACACTTTTATCCAAATGACTTACTGTGCATTCAAGCAAATGTGTTCCCTCATGACCAGCTGAGCTAAGGAACCGGCAGGTAGAAAAAACAGCACACTTTCGTCAACAAGCAACATGAACTGAGATGTTTCTCATGTTCTAGCAGAACTGAATTTATTATTTAAGGTCAGGGATTAATACAAATCACTTGGGGTTGATTCTAAAGGGAATAATCATATTAATATTGATATTTGCCTTAGGATCAGCAATAATTACCCAGTGAAACACAAAGCAACACGTTTCCCCATGAAGTGTCAGTCTTAATCTGCTGGGGAAATATAATGATGCAGAGTTAAATTATGTTTGGAATTACGAAAATTAAACTCTGCTCCGTAATCCAGTTT
>SOYY01000052.1:0-49357 GCA_008369825.1 Triplophysa tibetana | reverse complement strand
AATCTCCAAGTGGAAGCGCTGAGAACGGCGGATGAGAAATGTGCCGAGGTCACACGACCGCTGAAATACAGACATCCTGTCTTTACTCGCTCAGTGATTTCTGGAGGTCAGAAATATTAGCGCTTTCAGTGCAACACAGCAAATAAAATAAAGGAAAGAAGCTCATTACGCCGGTCATAGTAATTCAGCTCATAATGAAGCCAGTTCTTGTGTCAGGCGCTCTTTCTCTTTCTGGAGTTCGATGATACTTTGTTTATTCTGTTCCAGACGGTCCTCCAGCCACTGTAGCAGCGGGCCGCTTATAGCGGACATCTGACTGCACAGGTTTTTGGTGAACACTGAACAACACACGGATACAAAACTACATAAGTACACATGTTTACAAAGCATAATGATATATTTTTATGTTTCACTAATAAACAATATTTCCAAACTGTACACAGATCTTATTAACAAATGGTAAATGCAATTACATAGTACACTTTTATTTTCTATTCGCATTTGCCACCTTGCGATTTTTTATATATCAATACATTACCTGATCCATTATGTATCTTTGTGATTGGATCCAGTTGAGTTAAACTATAAAATAATCAATGGAACACGGTCAGTACAAAGCATCTTTAGACAATTTCCATGACTTATAGATTAGCTAGTGGAGAAAACAAATCATATGAGATCCCGAGAAACATGGATTATTCTGGTAATGCCTCTTTACCTGTGAATTCTTCGATATGTGTCCTGTTCTTCTTGACAGAGAATTCTGGGCAGTTCCACGGCAGACTCCAAGCAAACTTTTCCAATAGCTTCATGTGGGATAACATGAATTGGGATCTCAATCCGCTCATACCTTATCGTGTGGGAGAAAAATGCTTTTAGTCACTCTGTAACAATCCGATTTATAAGAAAAAAAGAGTGTTTCTAGCACACTATCTATGTCTTCATAGCTCTGACTGGGTTGTATTAAGTTTGCTATTTTCGTCACTACATAAATCCCATATATCAATGTATGCATGTTATTTCATACTTCTAATATTCTCCACTGTGAGAATAATAAAGAATAAACGTGTGTGTCCGAAATTCTCACACAATGTCGACAAGTGTAAAATAATAAAGTTACATTTATATTGAAGTCAAACTGATTTTAGAAAGTTTGTTACAGAAATACTATTCATTAAAGAAAAATAAGAAATACAGCAAATAAGAAAAACAGAATAAGACAGCACAGTGCATGGTGTTTATAGACCAAGCAAGATCATTATAATAAAAATGTCTAATATATAAATAAATGAATGAATGAATAAATGCAGTCTCCCGGTGAGCAAGCCAACACTGCCCTGCTGTGGCGAGGAATCCAAATCCAGTGATGAATATTTGGAAGAATGTTAATAATTTTCAGAATTGTGACATCAACCACTAGTAGGAAAAATATTGTAATTTTTTGTTCTATTTAACAAATAATGAGATACGTTGAAGAATTCAGGAATACAAAGGGTACTCAGGCACCTTTGACTACCATGTGATTATTCCTACTATGGTAGTCAATGATGTCGCGGAACTGAGAATGACTAACATTCTTCAAAATATCGATTTCTTTCATTTATACAGGTATGAAATACAATGGGCGTGAGCAAATGATGACAGAATTTTAATTTTTGATGAACTATCCCTTTAAAGAAGAAAGAGTAGTGCTTTACTTACTCAGAACCTTTCTGGGCCTGGACTGATTGAAAACATGTATACAGAACTCTACCAGTCTAGAAACAAACAAATCACAGACAAAATCACTCTAAAGCTAGAAGATGTAGAATAACGTGTTATTATATTTATTATGTATTATTTGTTGAGTCACGTCCCCATTAAACCATTGCATGACACATTATCATGAAAGACAGCATATGCACCAGAAAATAAATAAACATGACACTAATTTGAGATCAAAACCAGCATTACTTCACTTCTCCACTGAGATGCACTTACATACCTTTGTGTTCTTGTCTTCTATAAAGCATGAGAAGATGAGACCAACAAATCCCTGATCCATCATCTGGTACATTGCTTGAGTCCTAACATCTTTACAGGGCAAAAATAAAATATTTAGAAATAAAAAGAAGAATAAAGAAAGAAATAATGCTCAAAATATCCATTCGAAACTAAGTAAAAAAGCAAATCCAAATGAGAGAGGGTATGCAGGACAACACGAACCGACATGTGAGGGCCACACAGTGATGTGCGGATGAGAGTGGTACCAGCCCACGACTCTCATAGGACGTCCCGTCATCTCAGCTAACCTGTGCCTCATGTTAAGAATAAATGTTATAAAGCTTGAAAAACAAGGTAGAACACTACTGTCTGGTCAGATCTACAGTGTATGGCACATGTGAATAAAGTCATGACTTTGAATATACTAATATTAATATGTTAAGCAGAGTATCATAATATTTTTCAAACAAACACATAATCCCATTTTATAATATCATCACTATATATGACTAGTAAATTATCTTACAAAGACCCAATGCATATATGACATGCAGTATATGACTGAAAGGATATCTCCGCTTCAGTAGATGCTGCTGACAGCTGCTCGGGTGAAATCTCCACTCTGTCTTTTCTCTTGTCTGACCGGCGCAAAATAATGACGGAATGGATGTGAACGATGCGGTTTGTGTCCACCTAAAACGTACAGCGGTAAAGACTTTCATAACACATCTGATGCAGTAAACCACAACAGAATAAACTCAAGATATTCACCTCGCCAATGCACAATCCCATGACCTCCTCTTTCTCCGTGCTGAGAGCATGATTCATACAGACAAGAAACGCGTCGGACTCTAAATGTACCGCATTCACCGCCATGTTGTTAGATGTGATATAATTAATAATGTTGTGATGAGTTTGTTTGCTTGTTTATTACTGGACAGTACTTCCGCATCTCCTTCTTCAAAGTTTCACGGTGGTTGGAAAACCAGCTTGTGGTGCACACATTGCCACCTACTGGAATATTTGCGCATGGACAAGGTGTGTGTTCCGCATTACAGAATGGATCGTGCGTCCACAGCCGGTTTGAAATAACAGTCCAGAAAAAAACATAAAAATGAAAATGCTGTATGTTATCTAAAAAAAACATCATTGTTAAAGAAATCATGGTACACATTTTGTGACTGATATGTCACAGGGTTCCCTACACTAAAAGACCAATGAATAAAGATTGCACTCAAAAACGACATTGTCAAGCTGATCAACCACAAAAAATATATATGAAGAGTTTAGTTCCAAACTGAGATAACTGCGTTTTCAAAATTTGTCATAAATCATGTTTTGTTATTGTTCATTCCGACAAATATCAATAAACTCCAGGTGGTTTGTTTTGATTGAGCCATAATATCAAAAAAGTACAGCTAACTAACACCATTAAACACAATAAAAACATAATACATAATAAAAAATATATGTTCTGAAACAAAATTAGTTATCTCATTTTGAAATGAACTCAACTCAACTTTATTTATATAGCGCTTTTTACAATTTTCATTGTTACAAAGCAGCTGTACATGAGACACATTGAATACAAGTAAAACAACTAAAGGCATATACCTGTAATACAAGAAAAAGGTGAAAACAACAAAAGACAGAACTCTTCGTCTATGTGCTATATTGTTATTATTATAATAATAATGATAAGTTATTTATAAAAATTACACTGGCCATATCAAAAAGAAACCCGAGATATCCCTAAAGAACTGAATGGATGAGTTATCTTTTTATTTATCAGTCCTATGAGAACTCCAATGAGTTTTTGTAATGTCTTTGTAAAGGATCCATTTATCGCATTGCAGCGGATAAGCGGCCAGTGCGCAGTCTTTATGTCTCGCGCATTATGTTTCCTACCGGAAGAAATAGAGATGCACACATAAACAACACAAGCTTTTCTTTTTCATCAAATTTGCAACTAAAACCTTTCAATAAGATGTCCCAAAAAGATCCTTGTCAAAAGCAGGCCTGTGCGATACAGAAATGTTTGCAAGGTAGACTTAAATGTAATCATGTCGCGCATGAAATGTGAGTACAGGCTGGTGATTCCGAGAAATTCACCTGTGTTTGTTATGTTTTAACAGCCAACAAATACATCGAAAGTCGTTGTGAGGATGTGATCCGAGACATGAAGAAGTGTTGTGAAGCGCATGCAGGAGAAAACTCTGTGTGCTGTTCTGGATTTACCAAAGACATCAAATCTATAAAGACAACAACAACAACATAGCATGCGTTGATATATCTGTGGAGTCTTTACCTCGTGCGTTTAAGCACATATATAATATTTATCACAAATACGTTGTGAGTGTGGATTCATCACTGTCATTCTCTACTCATTAAAAAAAACCTTTCAAATAAATCACGGGCTGCTTTAGATGTAATCATTTTATTATACCCAGTAATGCATTTTAGTGCAAATGCTTCATTGAAACATTCTGTCCACCATAATTTATTGCCTTTGTAAATTTACTAATTTCATTATCTTTTGAACAAACTTCATTTTATGAAGTGACATTAATCACCAATGAGAAAAAAAGTTTACAAGTTCTCTTTAAGATTATTTATACACCAGGGATTTGTGAAGAAAGCCAAAGAACACACATAATCAATCATTTTAAACACAAAGAAGAATATAACCTTTGTTTTTTAAATCATGTCTCAATTTATTACAAACAATGTACTTGAAGAGTGCACAAAAATGTTCACTTGAGTTTGAACATTTAAATGCACTTTCCTCTAAAATACACATGGAGTAAGTCTATATGTGGTTTTAAGGGTGTCGTTTCTCCAGATTAACTTAAACAAAATTCGTTTAAAAAATGTTTTGTACCAAAATATACAGCAAACTGTTCAAATACGAGCATAACAAAAGTGTTACGGGGCAACAGGTACAAATGATAAAAACAATGATTGTCCAAAAAAAGTCATGAAAAGTACATACTAGCATGCTTAAATACACCTGATGAATACATTATAATATGCCTAAACCTATTAATTAGAGCCCAGACAAAAAAAGGAGTGCAAAGTGCAATAAAAGCTTCAATAACACACTTCCAAAGCTATAATCTGCTATATATGTAATCGATTTATATCCTTTATTTAAAAGACATAAAGGTAGTTTGAGAGAGAGAGAGCTCTATGACGCCAGACCCAGCAGAAATCCACCAGCAAAGCCTCCTGTGAGAACAATGTTTTTCTTGACAAACACCTGCACCTACAGAAAGACAAATAATAAGAAATGTCAACAAATTTAAACTTTATTTACACGCTTGTTTGTTTGGGGAATGAATTATGACCTGTTTACTCTGTGCATGTGTGTTTTCCAGCGTGTAATAAAATAATATATTTAAATGGTTGCATATAATATTTGGGTTAAAACTTACCTCATTGAATTTTGATCTCACTTCTTTGGTTGGCTTTTCTGAATTTAGCTTCAGTTGTTTCTTGGCTTGGTTCACATCATGCTCCACTCTTTTCCAGTCTATTGTAATGTAGCCCGTGTGATGAGCAATCTGAAAGTAAAGAACAGATTTTTTTGTGGCTTTCCCCGTTTCAAATGAGAAGCTACAGTACATGCACCTAATTCAAATACAGTTAACACTTACCTGGAGCAAAAAGAATCCACCACCAACAGCTGATGCAGCAACCTTCCCGACTCTCTGAAACAAGTACCCTGCACACCTAAAAAAAGAAATGCACTGAATACAAGAAACAACCTTTTTGTCACACTAAGGTACATATTTGTATGCTTACATGACTTTTTCAACTAAGCTCAGTACTCAAGGGTGCGAGTGTGTTCTTGTTACATGTCAATGCTATCAAAACAGATGTGTCCATGTAAATATCATGTATTACCAGCCAGTCACTCCTCCAATGGCCAGCTGTGTTGCAACAGAGTACTTCTCAGCCACAGGTCCAGAGTTATTTTTGCCAAACATTTTGCTCCACCACCCTTGTTTCTTGACGTGCTCTGCCAATTCCAAAACATCAAAGGTTTCGCCGTCTGTCGAAATATAAAGATGTGCATTTTTTTTAAATCCCAATTTTAACTCAATGCTCAAAATATGATATCAGTTAGTACAAAAACACAAAAAAATAAAGAGTACACAATGCGTTCCTGTAACTAGAGCATTGTGTCAGCAGTTCATATCTCATAGGTTCGAATCCCATGACACTGTTTCGCTTTGGATAAAAGCATCTGCTAAATGTATAATTAGTAAGGATGATCGAATATTATCGATTTTCATGTTTTTCCCAAAAAATTATAGATGTTACCTTTGACTAGGTCGATCTGGTGCAATTATTTTATTTTATAAAAGGGAATTTTAGGTCACTTGTCCCATCTCATACTATAGCTCATGCCTCTAAGCAACAGCTATGATAAGAGGATAAAGAAAAGAGGATCCTTATGGCACGTGTCCAAGTCATCATTAGTCATTCAAATATAGCAATAAATATTGTGCCTTGGACTTTATACCGAGGTACAATGACATTTTGATATTGTTACATCCCGAATACTTTGATATCAATAAAAAAGAAATGATAACACGCGCATGATAACATTTGGATGACATTACAGTCATGTTGATACGTTGATCTGGTTACCCCAGAGAGTTAAGCAGCAAAAGTAAAACAACTTGTACACTGTGTGCTACTTTCATTTTCTCTTTTGTGTTGGAACAATTCCAAATGAACAAGGTCGCTCTAAATTACAGTTGAGATAAAGATCTGACTGGACACTGAAGGTCCCTACAGGGCCTCATGCCTTGACAATAACCTTGTCCAAAGAAGTGACCTTGTTGGACTCCGGACATAAGCCTGACACAGAAATAGCACATACTGCAGCCGAGGGCCACACAGTATCGCTTTCAGACTGATCTGAAGTCAAGAGTCCAACAGAAGATTAAATCTGAGCTGTAACGCGATGAGACCACCGCGGCGCTTACTGACAAAAACTTTATATATTTGACATTCAACATGAGCTGGCACGTTATCAACACTGACAAATTTTCTCTTTAACTATGATGTAACATGTTAATAAGAAGATGCTCGTGTCTTTCTGCTTGATTAAATCCTTATGGAGGGTCTGGCTAAAGTTAAGATGACGGTGTGTGATCCCTTTGAAAGCAAGCAGGTTTTTAGTATGCAGATATTGTGGTGCTGCTTTTTTACATTACCTCATAAAGGAAGAGCGTGTTGGTAACATGACTCATTCACAACAAACATAGGCATTTACATGTGACTTTCTGTACTCGGGTGATCTCACGATCTCTGAATACGATGGCAGCGTGACTATAAAATGTATTATAATATAAATGGGGACACTTGAACACAAAGATGTGGTAGATAACGATACGCAGTTTCAATAATATAGTCCTGCTTAGAAATCAGATATATACACGAAATTTAGCAGCTCTAAGACTACTTTCACGAAGGCTCGTATTACGACAGTGTCAATTAGATAAAATAATACACGTCACATTTAAAGGTTTAAAGAGTGATGAGTAGAGAAAGCACGACGCTTACCCTTTTTGTCGGTCATTTTTCCTCGCGTTTTCTACCCGGACGATAGTGCTGGAGTGCACGTTTCCGTCGAGTAACGGCCACAGCATGCGCTCTGCTGTGTGACATCATAGTAACTTTCCTTTTTTTTTTAGTTTGATTCCCCTTGATATTTTTATAGCCTTTCAGTCTTCATTCTTTTATTCTGTAGATAGATTTTATGCTGAAACTTTAGCACGGCCATTTTGATATAAAGTTTTTATAGTGGGAATACATTTTTTTTGTGAATATTACAATTATCTGCATAAGTATCTGTATCGCCTATTGTATAAGTATCCATTTCGTACAGGAAAAAATAAGAAGCAAAATAATATATGGGATGACAAAACAACACTACACTGCAAGGTTTTTTAGGCTATGTGCTTTTCTTTTGCTTTTTTCACCTTTACTCTGTTTTGGACTGCATTGAGCTAAATGATTTTCTAGATTATAGATTCACAAGATTTTCAATGTCCTATAGCATTAAACATTTTCACCAAAGCACCTATGTTGTCTCCTGTCCTTAAATAAAATTAATTATTGCATTAGCTTGTTTTAGAGTAAATGTTTAGATTTTTATTGGTTGAATTAATTGTGTTTAATAATGAATTAATACATATAGAATGTGTTTTAAAACCACTGGATCAATTGAGTCAATCATTTTTAAAATTAGCATTTATGTCGCATATATCCAGCAGCTGTAGTTCTTTGAACATGGGGGCACATGGGGAAACCCTTATTATTCACTCCTGTCCCTAATTCACATTTTCTACATATGACCAGAGCTGGGTCGAATTCTTATTAATTGTAATCAGTTACTGATTACAGATTACATGACAAAATTTGCTGTCAGTAACATAATCGCTTAGATTACCCATTTCAGTAACGTAATGTGACTACATTTGGATTACATTTAGATTACGTTTGATTTAAATTTTATTTGATGTGAAGCAGTATAATGTTGACAGATACAAAGAGGAAAAATACGTGAAGTACTTTAATTAAAGCCACGTTTTTAAATGCACCTATTTGGCATTTTGTGATTTTCAGTTGAATAAAAGACGATATTTTTCCAGATATTTCATCCTTGAGGATTATTTGGGATAAGTGTCTCGTCACACCCCCAGATATAATTACTTTATATCTAATTTAACATCATTTTCATGTCACATTCTTAAATGTAAATCAATGTATTTATTCATTATAAAAATACAGAATGTTACATGCAGTTTACAGGGCCATGAATCCATTAACGGTATATATGCAAGGTATCAATTTAATTTATCAATTAAATTCTGCCAGAGATGTCAACGTCAGAAATGAAATACATCTTTACGCGGTTAATGTTGGATCAGTTTGTCCCTTCATGCGTGGTTCGGATGTTTTAACTTTGTTTATTAGTAAGCAGAATGTTTTTATTTTTTATTTGCATGGATGGTTGGATTTATAGTGTTTACATATAGCAGGTATTATTCACATGCAAGACTCCCTATAGTCACAGTACGGAAGATATGAAAAATAAACTCTATTTTACCTGTTTTATGCAGAGTTGTCTTGCAGAACAACACTCTTTTCATAACACTTTTTTGTAAAGTGTTAAAACAACAGCTAATGTGGTGTTTAATCAGTTGTACTAGTTTAATTAGGCAGATGTCCAAAAATATTGTAACAGGAGACCAAGAGCAAAAACAAAAGGCTACATTCCCGACAGACATATACTTTAAAAACTATGTAAATATTTCCTTGGCAGGGGGGAATTTGCGGACCTCTCCCTGCTCCATTTTGGTTGCCTTTGGCTAATTTAAACAATCACAAAATATATAAGTGGTATGTTTATTTAAAGAATTGAAATAAAAAATGTAGAAGAATCACTGAACTGGAAGCAATCTACTGCCATTCTGTGAATAGTGTAATCATGTAATCCATAAAAAAGTATCTGCAGTCAGATTAAAAGTATTTTCAGATGTTGTTTACTCTAGGCAATTTGATTTTTATAATCTGGTTAAGTAATCCAGATTACATGTAATCCGTTACTACTCAGCTCTGCATATGACAGATCTTGAAATTCACACAATTGCATTTCGGATTGTGCATGTTTGTCTAACATGGAATAACTAAAGTCCATAACTGAAATTATTTAGATTAGTTTATCATTGAAATGCATATTTATGTATAATATAAAGTGTTAGTATTATTTAAAATCTTTAAAACTACTGTTGACTGCAGTCACACTGTTAGTCATATTTATATACTCAAATATCATATTCAATATTATTTAAATGTATTTTATTTTATTTACATAATATTGTTTTTCTGCTTAAAGAGCAGTAGAATACTTTCATTTTGTTTTATTTCTTTTTTTTCATATTTTTCATTTTATGTAATTTGTTCCATGTTTTCTTCTTAAATATTTTATGATTAAATATTCTTAAACTGTTTAAAAAAGGAATTTCTTACATTGAGATGCTTAAAATATACTGCATTTTTTTAGCCGATTAATTGTTAAAAATGATTATACAAAACATCACAATGTACAACACTCACTTATATAACTTTATTTAAGTTTCTTTATTTTGATATGTGTAACATTTTCACACACTATAAAACATAAAACAATCACAAAACAACACTCCTGGCCCATTTATTAGTCAACAAATGAATCATTCAGGTTGAAGTGTGTGAAATCCATACTGACCCAGTAATCAGATGTAGCTGCATTTTGATATCAAACAGATTCTACACTGAGTACTGAGTGAGCAAATGATTTCCGTTCAGTCCATGCGTAACGTCTCTTTCAGAAGAAAGGATTTATTACAGAACCTTCCAGAATGATTGCATTTATGTGCAATATGATTAAGTAACACAAAAACCAAATAAGTCAAGCTAATAAATTATTAAACAGGAATAATTGGAAAGTCCACTGTTAAAAAAAGTATTTAATATAGTGTAGTGCATTCTTCAGTGGCTGTTCTGCTTGGCTTTCTCTTCAGCAAAAGTGAAACCAATGGTGTTTGTTGGGGGAATACCATGCCCTTATTTTGCATGCATATCACTAGGTTATTTCCCAAAAGGGTCCATGCTTGCTGGATACAAACTCTACAGACAAAGTATTCTTCTTTGGTTAGTCACAATATTTTTCACATGCACACAGTTTATAGCATTATCCAGAAAATGTCTTTGGTTTGGTTCATAAACGTACATTTGTCTTCCAGCTGACATTTCTGCACGTGTTAACAAAGACACAATTTCAGTTGCACAATGGTGTTTAGAAGTAACATTAAGATTCAATGACACCAAAATATACAAATAGTTTCATCACTTGCTCTTGAATATTACCTGTTTTTTCTTGATCTTGTTTAAAAAAGGCCACTTAGACCATCTAGAAAGTACTTACTTAATGTTTGAGCGGCATCCATTGTTCTGTCCATTGCCAAACCTTGCCGTACACCATCTAGGAGCTGCTCAACTGACTCGATCATGTACTCACAAAGAGGCTGGTCTACCTGCAGCACATATACCAATTTCCACTGAACTCCTCACTTGACGCCTCACGCAAACAGTTTGTTGCTCCACATCCTTCCCTTCTGGTGTAGTCTACTCTGAGTTCTTAGAATACGGAAAAAAAGTGACTTCCTCGGTCACAGAAGATCTCCACAGCGTGCAGTGTCTGCACATGACAAACCTTTGTGCTCCTCTGTGCGACTTTTCGAGAGATTGTTGGACTGTGAGGGTGGCCAGGGTTTATCAGTGGCCCTCGATGTAGTTCCCCTGGGCCTCTCCCTTCACCTGGCTAGGAATTGTGTGTGTTAGTCAGCTTAGTAGGGGCAGCCCCTTTCTTCAACAATCATCTCACCTCAGTCACAGGCAATACCTTGGACAGGGACTCTTGCACCATTTGTAAGTTGAATGTGTTTAATAAACGTTGATAATAGTCATCTATCATTTTTTTCTGTATGTTTCATGAGGTACTGGGAAATGTCATGCTATCAAAGCCTTTGTATGAGTCTTTGGTTGCTGCAGAACAATTCCAGCTATTTGCAAGTTTGCAAATTTAGTCTTAAAATTCAATGGAAAAATGACAAATAATCATCAAGCTGTAATTCCCTAGCAAGTTTAAGACATATAATATATGTTTTCTTTGTTACTCAATACATATGTCTGGATCATTGTGTAGCAATGATCTGCTGTAATGTGTATACTCAAGACGTTTTAAATAAATACATAAACAAACAAACAAATGACAATGTTGTTTGTAAATATCTAGTTTTTGTTCGGTTCAAATTACATCTGTTTTAAACATTCAGGGAAGCTGGTTTAAGGTTATTATGAAAAATAATATCAATATGAAATCATTTTACTACGATATGATTTATTAGAATAAGTGCTAGAAATCTTTGTAGCAAAAAATGTGTTTGAGCACCCCAATACTGACAAACGTTTAAGTAGAAATCATGAATTGTGTGACTATGATTCAAATCATAATTCATCTTTATATATAATTTTAACAACAAAAATAATTGATCATTGTAAATAAACGAATATATGAAAACACCATCTACATTTTTATTTTTTAAAACAACAAAATAAACTAAAAGACAATAAGAAACAGAGTGTGGCATAAATTGTTTCGAAGCTTTGTTATTTCATATGGACAAAAAAAGGAATATTTGTTTTTTATTTAATAAAACAGGCCAAATCAAAGAAAGAATATTTTACTGTAATGAAAAACTATCATTTTCTCTCATTCTCATCTGCACATGTGTAACAGTTTTTTCTTTCATTATTGAGATGATTATTTAATTATATTATATATTAAATTTAATCAAAATGTTGCGAAAATGTCTTAGGGAAACATTGAATTCTTACATGATAAGGACAAACATTATAAACCAAACATAAGTTTTCTGTCAAATTTTTTATTTATTCATAGCTAATGAACCCAAACACACGGTGAACTTTAATAAGCTTCTTTATATTTAACTTTTATTTAATCCAGATGTTGAAAAAATGTCTAAGAGAATATTGCATTCATGCATAATGAAGACAAATATTAAGAGACAAGCATAAGTTTGTTGTCTAATTTATATTTATTCGTAGCTCATGAACCCAAAAACATGATAAACATGTCAACTGAAAAGTACCTCCAATGCTTTCTCCAATGAACAGAAAGAAAAGAATATAAAACAGTTATATCTAGAGAAGGATGTTTTTGTGTTACACTATTACATAATCATGCCCTGTACTTATTTGACCTAATGTGGCTTTTGTACTGATGTCAAAAATTTTTCTCAAAATCAATTCTTTCTGTCCCCTTTAAGGCTTTATTTGCATAAAACATTTTGGTCTGAATCATAAAGAACCCTGACATCTAACATAGGGAGGAAGTTTACGAGTGTGGCATGGAGGAAGTGAGCGCGATGATCATCACTAACCGTCATACCTGTGGGCGGGGCCTTTTTTTCTTTACTTGCTTATTGTTTAGGATGTTGCCTTGGAGAAAAAAGCTTGACGACAGATCATACAAAAACACAGATACAAAGTCTGCTGCTCACTTTATATTCATGTGTAGACATGCGTGACGATATAAATGCATAACTTCAAAAGATCTTGATATCTTGCTTTATTTGTTAAGCTGTGTTATCTGGGGCCATGTTAATATATCATATCCATGAAGAGACAACGGGAAAATGTCTGGGGGAAAATATCTTGATACAACAGCACAATGGTGAAATAAGTTGAATCCTGTTTAGATCAACTACCTGTTCCTGATCAACTAACTTTTATTGTATGTATTTATTTATTTGTACTTATTGGTATGATTGTTATACATAATGTATTTAATTAAAAAAAGGATAAACCAGGACACCGTATGCGGCATTCTGCCCCCAGTCTTTCACAGCTCCGAAGGGGCAGATTTGTGGTTTCAATAAATCTATATTGAAAAGCACAGAAGAACAACTGTGTATTCTCCCCACCCCAGTGGAGCCAGTGCCAGTAACTCAATGAAGGTCATCTTTACAGAATAGTTTGGCTTCCCACAACCTATAAAGTTACTGTATGTACTTGCTTTTATACTGTATATACTTGTTTTACAAAATGCATAAAAAAAAAATCTCACAGAAAATAAACCATACACTTAATTTCATCCGATTTCAATATTTTGTTGATCATCTCTTGTTTATTGACTTTGATAAAAATAAGTTTAGTTGTAAGTGTTGTGTGTAACATTCTTAACAAAGATTAGCTTCAGTTTACTCTCCAAGCACAACTATGCAACACACATTTTTCATACATTTACAATGATCATTTGTTTCTAAAAAGGGCGAAGAGATTCATTTTCTAAAGTCACTTTTGGTGGTTGTGTTCATAGGAGTGTTATTTGTATGTTCTAAATTTGAAATAAACAAAAATAAATATTGCATGTATTCATATGTGTGTATTCATCATTTGTACTGTATTGTCACATATTAAAGATATTACATCAGTGAAAAATGTCCAGTACATTCTTTTCTATTATGACATCATCTTCATAATGTCAACACTGGTTTGTCATGAACTGGAAATTTCAGCAAACTTTCACCTCAGGCTTTTTCATGCAACATGGCTTTCCCTTTAATATGCAGTGTCCATCATATTCTGATCTTACTGATGCAAGTTGATGAAATCACTGCACGTCCCTTAAATAAACGGAGAAATGTGTCTCTTAAGACATCACAGGATGAAGGAATGACAATATCATCATACAGATTGAGTAAAACTTCAAAGACTGGAAATGTTTATGATTTATCCAGATTCAGAGAGCATGAATGCTGATAGTGCAAGTAAAATATTGAATGTGATTGGAAATATTCTGTATAAAGACCTGTAAATACATTTTTAATTTAAGCAACGGAAATCAAATCAAGATCATGTAGACAATTCATATTTGTTGCCTGTTGCTGTTAACAAGGTTTTTACTTGTTTATTTTATTTCAGATAAGCGAATTTATGCAGTAATACTACAACTCTATATTCAAGCTTCCCAGTCCATTATTTATGTCTTTCCCATCACTATTGTCTCTTGCTCTGGTGTCTCACATGAGTTTATTCACTCTTTATATCAGCTGCTTATAACGAGATTTACCAGTGACCAAGTTGTTTACATCTTTAAACCTTACTGTAGGAGTACTAACGAAAAATCAAAGATTAGAGAGAACAGAACATAACATGAATCAGAATCACAAAGAGCTTTATTTCCAAGTATGTTTGCATCATTTGTTTGGATGACAGGAGCATCCAGTACACAGAAACCGCAACAATATTACACAGAGACCATAACACAATACAGCACATAGATGATTTAAATAAGGGCCTATGGGTATACAAAATTAAGAAATACAATTCAATAAACATAAGATAAAGATATAGAGATTAAAGCTTTGTCTGTATGTAAATATGTACAAGTAAAAAATAAGAATAGACTATTGTACAAGGTATGTGCTATATACAGCAGAATGAATGAAATATAATTTACAGAAAAAGTTGTATAAAAATAGATAGTGTTTTATCTAGAGGTTATAATTAATATTGCACTTAAAAAGCATTTAACTGTTCAAGATGGGGTGAGGGAAGAAGCTGTTTTTTTTGTCTGGTTGTTTTGGTGCTCAGTTCACTGTAGCGTCGACCAGTTGGCAGCACATAGATGATGGCTTGGATGTGAGAGGTCCAGGGGGATTTTCTGAGCCCTTTTCCTCACTCTGGATGTATCAGTTCTTGGAGGGTGAGCAGGGGAGCACCAATGATCTTCTCAGCAGTCCGAACCGTCCTCTGTAGTCTTCTGATGTCTGACTTTGTGGCTGACCCCAAACAGATAGTGATGGATGTGCAGAGGACAGACTCTATGAATGCTGAGTGAAACTGTTTTAACAGAGTTTGTGGTAGGTTGAACTTCTTCAGCTGATGTAAGAAGTACAACCTATGCTGGGCTTTTTTAGCAATGGAGCCAATGTGATTGTCCCACTTCAAGTTCTGAGAGATGATGGTGCCCAGGAACCTGAATGACTACACTGCTGGCAGTGCTGTTCATGATGATGAGAGGGGGGAGTGCAGGGGGGTTTCTCCTGAAGTCCACATTCGTCTACACTGTTTTAAACATTTTTAGCTCCAAGTTGTTATGAATACACCAGACAGCCAGCTGCTCAACCTCCTGTCTCTACGCAGACTCATTACCATCCTGTATGAGCCCAATGAGCGTGGTGTCGTCTGCAAACTTCAGAAGTGTGACAGATAGGTCCTGGGCAATGCAGTCATTTGTGTACAGGGAGAAGAGCAGTGGGGAGTGAGCAAACCCCTGGGGGGCACCAGTGCTGATCATGCGGGTGCTGGATGTAAATTTCCCCATTCTCACTAAGTGTTGCTTGTCTATCAGAAAGCTGGTGATCCACTGACAGATAGAGCCAGGAACAGATAGCTGGGTAAACTTCTGGAGCATGCCTTATGATCAATAATTCTTGACTCATATGCATTATAAAACAAAACTAGCTTCCCTTATACATAGAATATAGGGTTTTATTTTAATTTCTCTAAAGTAGACAAAACTGTCAAAACAAAATAGAATTTTTGCATTTTGTAACTTTCAAATTAAGTGTAAAAATAATAAACATGTATCAGTAAATTTTATGCTCAGGTTTTTTTGTTAAATGACCATTGCTATCAATCAAAAATGTATCTTAGTGCAGTTACAATTACAATTTTGCATCATGTTTGCTTCCATTTGGGGTTTTTGTAGCTCAACTAACGCATGTAACCGAGAAAGGGATAAAATGACCTTGAATGCATCGAAATTCTTTGGATTAAGTTGTGTACCAATACTGGATTTAAATTGAAATTTCAAAGTCATTGTATATTTCAGAATCTCACACTGACCGTGTTTCCACCATCGTACATTTACTCATTTAGATTTAGCGGCATTTTGTCCTCCAAACCAACTCACACACCTCAACATTTCAAATCATTATAGGTTATTATAATAAATCTGTGTATTTTAATAAGGCATATTTACTCAGACTCTGTTGTATAATGAAAGTAATATGTCCGTAATTCCTGAAGACATTAGCATGAATAACGTGTGGCTGCGTTGCTAAACTTTGTAAACGTATTTAAGTCTAAGTCAATGAATTTCCATTAGTAGAGAAATACAATAGCGTTAATATATAGAAATTCAATACAATAGAGAAATAAGAAAAAATGTAACTTATAAATTGACCACAAGGGGTCGCATTTTTACAAGCGATCAGTTCATCTGGGAAATATTAAGCCGCAGAACACGCCAAATACGAGTTTATAGAATTAGCAGTTTAGTAGCAGTGTGTGAGTTGACAAGATTTCTCATTGATACTACATGCAACAATTTATACATTCGAAAAATGTGGTAAAACAACTTTTCTAATACTTAAAATGTTTTAATATCATTATGCGTAGTCTATCTAATTTATCATTGTTTTTTTTTGCAAGACTTATATCCCAGCTAGAAATGCTACGTTCCCAGGACGTTCTCAGAACGTCCCCACTGGTGTCAAGGACGTCGCCTAGTAACGTCCCAGGAACGTTCATAGACGGTCATGATGTGGAGTTCTTTAAAGGGTCGGGGGACGTTATTTGGCGGACCTTCACAGAACATTCAGGACGTTATCGGAACGTTCAGGGGACCATGTTTTATTTGCAAATGTGACGTTCCCAGGACGTTCTCAGAACGTCCCCACTGGTGTCAAGGACATCGCCTAGTAACGTTCCGGGAACGTTCGGAGACGGTCATGATGTGGAGTTCTTTAAAGGGTCGGGGGACGTTATTTTGAGGACCTTCACAGAACATTCAGGACGTTATGTGAACGTTTTCGGAACGTCCCCACTGGTCTCAAGGACCTGTAGGGAACCAAACTAAAATTTTACTGCAAAAAACACTTGTTCTTTCAGAACTTTAATCAGGAATAAGCATGCACGTTTAATACATTCAAAGATAAAATCAGTCATTTATTTTGTGTGAACAAAAACAGATTATAAATAAATTATATATTACATAAATTATATATATATATATATATTATACACACACAAATATTAAGAAACAGTAATAACAACAAGAACACATATTTATATTAATTTTATGTTGCGTAAATGGTGAACAACAAATAAAAAAAACAATTATTTATATTAAATATATACTGTGTGTGTGCGTGTGTGTGTGTGTGTATCAGTCACTGTCTCCATCTTCAGGAGGTGCCCGAAATTGTTCTTCCGCTGCCTGAAAAAAATGAACATTATATTTATCAATCACTTCAATGACTCTTTAATTACTTTTAACTCCACTTTGTTTATAAGTACCGGTACTAAGTAAATAAATCAAAACAGTTATTTTTTTCTAGAGAATAGAGAGAGAGAGAGAGAGAGAGAGAGAGCTCTCACTGAATAAAACAACTTACAGGTGTCGCGACCAACTTGGCACGGTGAGGTGCATGTTTGAGGGTTTCCCCTATACATGTATCAATTTCCTTTTCTGTGTGTTTCGGAAATTGTTTGGCACAAGCACCTAGAAGAGAAAAAAAAGGTAACAAAATAAATGTGAAAGTCTCAGGGCTCCAAACTATGCTGAAAAGTTTTTACAAGAACAATAGTCACAGCTCCACCGAACAAAAATTGAAAAAAGAGACACTTAAACGTTTAAAATGGACCATTATTATGACGTTATTGTTATACATGATTACATTTTTAAATATGACTAGGCTATTATAGTTATAATTATAATTTGATTATTTTATATTTTTTATTTGTTATAATATCCCATTAGTCCTAATAGATGCGATATTTCTGTAGTACTTTTATAAAGAACACCGCTTTCTCACATAACGCAGTGAAGCAGCCCTGCACGAGAGCAATTGATTCTATAATAAGAACTGATCAACCGATTCAGCACCATCGCCTCGGACAGAACCGGGGAACGGCGCGATGTGGAAATAATATTGCTGATGACGCAATTGCCCTGCTCCCTCCAAAATGGATACAAATTTGCATATTCAACAAGCGGGTTAAAATAATCTAAATAAATATTTGACGATTATCACTTTTGACATAAAATGTGAAAATAAATTAAAAGTGTTAGCCTACGCCATATTACAGTAAGTCAGCCTATACATGACATGCAAAATTGAGCATTATAAACAATCAGACACGAATCTGATGAACTCATGATGCAATAACCAATCATATGAGTTTAGATAAGAGTGAAGAAAAAAAAGTGCTGGTTCGCGTGAGTTTTTTTCCGCGTTCACCCCAGTGCCGCTCACCTCAGACAGAGACAGACACAATCTGGATTTCTCTGAATTCACTCGAGGAAAACTGTATATGTAAGTGAGATATTAATTTATAATCCTATTGTTTTTTTCATGCTACTAAAATAATGACTTGATTTTGTAATCGGAAAAACGAATTAACTAATTCATAAATGGTTCTTGTGATAGTATACAATAATTTGTATTTATTGTAATATTGCAATTGTTTTTGTGTTTTTTTAAATTAAATATAAGCATAGGCCTATATAGTGTAGCTTACAGTTAGAGTCCTGCACGGGTTCGGGTACCTGTAGGTTTTGCTCAAACGGATGAAAAATATCCACCCGTGTCGGATACGGGTGCAGTTCGGGTCGGACACGGGGGAAATACGGGTTTTAAACAATCACATGCAAACGTAATGCATATTTTTAGCAACACATCTACAAAAATATGTCTGTATTTCAAGTTGATAAAATAATTTTTAATAAAATAATTTAAAATCCATATCAGTTGATTTGTGTCCACGCGCCACGCCCTCCCAGGAATCTATAACGTTACCTATACTTCCACCTTTAAAAATTCATCATAACCGCGCGCGCGATCTGCTTGCAGTCATCGAGATGGATGCTGAGGATTTTAAGAAAAGAATAGCTAGTGGAGGAGTTTGTAAAGTTGTCGACAATACGTCATCAAAATCAAGTCCAATATGTGGGAGAATTTTGGAGTTAACCTGAAGAAAATATTGTGAACTGCTTATTTGCTGCATGCATTTTCGTGTTCGGAAATGTGGAACTTCATTGCTGAGGAAGCACAGATAACTGGTTAAGTGAGGAAGCTCATTAAATAACTTCATATCTATTTTCTCACAATATTCACCTATATCACAATACATCTGTTATTTTCTTATTTTTTAAATTCTCATATTTACATTTACATTTATTTGTTTATTTTATTTTAATAAAGTTTTGAAATCCAAAAGTACACTTTTTGAGCAATATGAATAAGTGAATAAGTAAAACTAAAACCATATGAAACATTTATGATTATTAGTGATGAAAACAGTTGTGCTTCTTCACATTTTTGTGTATTTTTTTCAGGGTTATTTGATGAATTAAAGAAAAAAAAGCAGCATTTATTTGAAATGTAAATCTTAACTCTCTTTTCTGTTCAATTTAATGCATCCTTGCTGAATAAAATGTTTTTTTTTTCTTTTTTTCTTTTTTTTCGTTTAGAAGTCAAAAACGAGAAAACAAATTATTCGAAGGTACAGGGACAGTACAGGCATTTTTCTGTTTATCATTTGCTCTTTAAAAAGTTGCATGATGAAGTGAAAAGAAGAGAGAAGTTTTGAAAAGCATACTTAAAACAATATGGTGGAGGGCTGTCCCAATGAAGGTCAGTTTTCCTTTTCGGCCTTTAAGGCTGTAATTTGACCAGGCCTCATTGGTGGCTATTTTCCGAAGGATTCTCCTCACAGCGTCTCCAATGTTGCTACCTCCCATCAGGCTCAAAAACTGTATCTATGCAACATTTAAAGATAAATGAAGCAAATGTTAGTATTGCAATGGCACATGGAGCAGGGTTAATTGCTGACACACAAGCAAATGCGAGGGGTGTATGTATTTCATTCAGAAAATTTAGCCTACATGCACACAAATCTACATTTTGAAATTAAAAATGTCACTTTGTAACAAAAAGGTTACTGACCCCTGTGCTATATCAACATACCATCCTTTTTTTCCCTTCTGGGTCCTCAAGTTTTAATATGAAAGCTTGCAGCTCCTGCAATGTTTTGCAGGGCCTCTCAATGGACTCCTGTGGTGGTGTTGTGATGGTTGCCGGACCAGGACGATTCTGTTGAATAGCCTGGATCAGACGCTCAATAGAATTAGAAATATCTGTCGACATTCTCTCTATTGCGAGGAGCATCCGCTGCTCAGATTGCTCGATGAGATGCTGGAAATCTGAAAAATTTAGATGGGTGAGATGATGATGATGGAAGGGGGGGTTCATCTTGACATTTAGTTATTTGCTTAGTATTCAGGCATATGTGTGGTACTTCAAGAAATAAAATATAGACATTGGCACAAGCTACAGTATGGTCTTATTTGGATAGTAAGTCAAGTCAAGTCATCTTCATTTATATAGCACTTTTAACAATGCAGATTGTTTAAAAGCAGCTTTACAGAGATGAATGTATAATGTAAGGTAACAGAGATTGAGATTAGAAGACAGTAAAAAAAATGCAGCCATAATCTTAATTTTTTGAAGATTTAAAAAAAAAACATTTATCTTAACAGATGAATAGAATATCAACATTAAAAATGCATACCATGAAAAGTATTATTAGCAAAAAGATTTGGCAGGGATGGCTCATCTTCCTCAGGTGAGTGAGCTGTGATGTCAGGAGGTGGTTTGTCTAAAAACAGACATTGAAAGCATGGGACAACTCACACAATATAAAACACTCCAACCAAATTCAAAACATTTTTAAAATAGGATTTTCATTAGAAATCTGTTTGTACTGTATTTCACACAAAATAGCTTCTTCCCGTCAGCTGGCAATGCACTTATTTTGCCTGTTCACTAATTGACGCACCACCATCAAATCAACACAACACAAGAAATGACACATGACAATGAAAAGTTAAATCTGTTACTTACAACTTGGAGGCTTTGGGAGGCTTGATGGCTTCTGAGAGGATGTGGACATTTTTCTCCTTTTTTTGGTAGGAATCTCACATTCTCCTATTTATTCAGGATGAAACAGTTTATATATAGTTTAGTTTTATAAGAGTAGTTTTCTCTGTAATCATGGCATGATTTTTATACATAAAAAGTGGAGTAATGCATGACAAAAAGCAATCGCGTGTGTTTACCTTCACTCTCGGTCCAGTATTTTGATGGCACTTTTTTTTCCCGCTCTTTTAGCACCTCTTCTTCTGTGTCCACGTTTGAACTTTCTACAGCTTTTTTGGCTCGTTCTCTGGCTGTCTTATAGTTGTCTAAGGACAGAGTAAATTTGAGTTGTCTTTTTAGTTTTTGTAATCATTTTACTGTGTAAAGGCAGTGTACCTCCATACGACTATATATTTATTCAGTTTTCTCACCAGTCTCGGAGAGTATTCTTATTTTGTGCCGCTTCCAGAGCTCCTTATCTGGCCTTTGGGAGGCCTTTGCCATGGCAGCAGCATTTCTACGGGGCCAGTAGCAAATCAGAACCTAAAACATTTTAGGGAATATGTTATTTCCGGTATTACGTGTGTGTGTGTGTGTGTGTGTGTGTGTGTGTGTGTGTGTGTGTGTGTGTGTGTGTGTGTGTGTGCGCATGTACCCTTACCCCATTCACCTCCTCTACCCATAATGCAGGCACCACAGCAATTGCATTTTCTAGTTCAAAAATAACTATGTAAAATCCAACCTACATTACAAACAGAGGAACAGACACTCCTTAGAAAAGAGGGCCAATATACAGTATATGAAATCTAAGTTAAGACATTAAAGCAATGACAGAAAAAAAATAATACTAACTATGTACATATTTCCATATTTCATTAATCAAGGTCATGAAGGAGAGAAAAGACAACTTTGCGGCCATGCCCGTCCTCAAGGATCATTGCCCTTCCTTGCAAGTTTGTCTTGTCCACGATCTCCATCTTTGATGGACCACATACATAGGCTCCATAGATCATCGAGTCACATGGCTCGTAAAGGTATGACGTTAAGTGCGAGAATACTCTACATAAGAGCTTTCCGGAGTTGGTCCTCTCCAGAACTTCACAGCAGGATGTTGGGCTAACAATGTAAACATTATTAGGATGTTTCAATTGTATTGGTTTCTCTTCACTTGTTTGTATAGGAATCTGTGAACGTTCTTGGAGCCGTTTTGCTGCTTGGACTAGAACATGGTTTCCTGATCTAACCATCTTCTTCAGCTGGTGCAAGTAGCTCTCAAACGCAAAGGCACTGCATTTGTCTAATGATCCATATGTGGTGGCATCAGCAGTGAGGTGAAGCAGTGAGTGCACATTGTACACTAAGAATTCTTTCCCATATATATGCCGTCCTTGTTCTACAAAATATGTGAGGAGCTCATGGGCATACACATTGTGGGTTTGTGTTAAATGTGGAGACACTAGTATACACAAAGCCACACTAAAGGCCATGAAATGACTGTACAGGGTTTCTGGCAGGATTCCCCGGAGAACAACTTTGCCAGTGTAGAGCATAAACTGCCTGAATTCAGTGGCCTTCCACCTCTCCAATTCCTCCAGACTACGTGGCTTCCTGGCAAAAATATGGGGTATGTCATTTCTCAAGTTCCTTAGCCTCTGATTGACCTCCCTCAGCTGAGCCGGCGATAGCCGATGCCCCGACTTGCCCTGTGACCATAGTAGGAGCATTTTTCTCATCACTCCCAGGCAGCACTGGTGCATGTAGTCAGCAGGGAAAGACTTGATCATGTCAATTTGGAGATTGCTGAAAGGGGACACAGCATTTTCGTGATGATGTTCTGGCTGGTGTTGCTCTCTAAATGAGACATCGTTCCTCAAAGTGAGGTCATGCACTTGTTGGTAAGTGATGCGTCCCTCCCAGTTGCCTTTTTGGGTGCATTTGTCACAGCCATAGTAACCTGAGAATTGTTTGATGCACTTCAGCATGGCTTTTGCTGGTGCATCACAGGTAATGCATCTCAATCTTACATTGAGTGTTGTTTCTCCCCATGCAAAGCCATTCATTAGAATCATTTTCAGTTCATCTGATATGACTTTAATGAAGTCCAGTGATTTAGGCTTGGCCTCAGTGAGGGCAATGGTCAAAGGAAATGTGCTTGCTGGTTTTAGATGTACTGTGCAGAGTACAGGCCAGAAAGATTTACCAGTGCTCTTAAAGAGTGGCAGTCCATCTACATTGAGGGAAATCTCAAGCTCAGTGATGTCTTTTGCATAATTGTAGGGATATCGATTCAAACACATGATTAATTGTTCAGTCACTCCTAATTTAATGCATTCCACACCAGACACCATTTGGCTTTCAACAGGATCCGTTTTTAATAATGTTTTAGTAGTAGATGGCAGGTGTTTATGCCCGTGATTCCTGAGAATTTTGAGCAGTTTTTCTGCAGCATTGTGCTTGATATTATATTCATTGATCCACCTCTTTAACTCTTCTTCTAAATTTTCAGTGGGCATATCAATGTTGGCAGTATTCTGAAAAAACTCTCCATCCATGTCACTACTGGAATAATCAAGAACCATATTCTCTGTGTCTTCTGCCATTGTATGTTGTAGCGATGTGACTGCACTGATGTCAGCATTGACAAACGACATTTCATCGCTGTCACTATTAGATTCTCCAGTCATTGCATTTTTTAGGCCCGGGTTCCAGATTGGCATAGTGTCCCTGGGATTGTCTGCTTCACTGTTTAGCACAGTACTAGGACCAGCTGCGTTAATGTGCACATTTCTCATTTTCCGTTGTACCCTCTGCCATAATCGTTTGTATTCTCTTTTCCTAGCTTCTGCAGGCATCCAGTTGTGTGACACAGCTATGTGTTTTTTTCTCTGCAAATGGGTACACGCATGTAATTTAAGTAAAAAACATAAAGATCATAAATTTTTAGGCAAATACAGGGATCTTTCACGCCACATTATAAGGTGAAAAATATTTTGATATAACATTGAACTAATCACATTGCTGTGAAATCGCTCCCTTTTTCTGGCATGTCAGCAATATGCTGTAAATTTGAAAACCTTTTTTGCAAGACAAGCCTACCTTCTGAGATGACATGGTAATCTGGGCAGGGTCTGGAAAGCACAGAAAAGAGAAAAAGTGAATTGAAATCACATATACATCAACGTGGGACAATTTTATTTACAACTGTTACTTCAAAGGATACAGATGATATTAGATACAATGCCTGAATTGTGAATTGCCTACGGTTGTGCATTAAAGTGTAATTTCTATAATAATAATTATTATTATAATTTTATTTTTTTTTATTTTATTTTGTATTTACGTATTTATAGTTTGTTCTGGTTTTGTTATGTAGGCTATAAAGAAAACCAATACAAATTTATTTTCAAGAATTATTAAACATGGACCTTTATTTTCACCAAAAAGGCTTATTTCTGCTTTTTTTCTGCTTATTTCTAGGCTCTATTTTTTTATTTTATTTTTTATTTTTATTTATTTTTTGTAAGCGCAAACTGGGTGCTTGCTGTTTGGCCAGAATAAGCTCGAGGTCGTGCAGCTCTGGAAGCAGAGTTTCGTGCAAAATTACAAAAACTGCCGTGCACACATTTGCGCGAAATGGGGTCTAGCGTCCACTGTGATGACGGCACCGTCGTGCTCGTGCGGAGGTTGAGTGTGCTACCCCCTGGTGGGAAGAGTTATTTGTGTTTGCGTTTCTTGTGTTTTTGTCCACGCAGACTTTCCGTAGGGCAGTTACTTTTCTATCGGTCCCACAGAATGTCAAACTACAGAGTGTTAAGTCTGTAAACTTCTATTTTGGTTCCTAAGAAATATCTGTCTGTGAGTATTTGTTTGTTAGTAATGTTAACTTCCTGCTGATACCAAATTTAGTTATTTTAGCATGTTTTCTATTCGTAATTCGTTAAGGAAAAAGTGGCGCTAGTACTGTTAGCATCCCTATGACATTATCCTTGTATTTTAGCATAGTGCTAACCGCTCGTTTACGAGATCGTCTTTTGAGGGTTTAGTTAATTCTAAGCTTCATATGTTATATTTGCATTGTCTATTGACTCTATTGAGATTTTGATATGCATTCTCTTTGTTTCTGTATGTTACAGTTTTACAGTCTTTCAGTAAAACACACTAAACGAACAAGATGCTTCCTGGTTTCTTTATTGAAGAATGTTAGCTATCTGTAAAGCTAGTTCACCCACACTAGTGAAGGCAGAATATTGAGGGACGCGCGCGCTCACAGCCAAGCCTGTGAGAAGGCGCGTTAATTTTCAAATAAAGTATAATTTACAATAATGATATTAATGGTATTCATAATTTATTTTAAAGTAGCTAATGTTAACATGAAAGACCCTAAAAAAATAATGGCCTTATCTGAAAACGATAAGCTACTTCTTTAGACCAAATGACGTCACGTAAACATAACGGTATTTAACGACAAATAACGGCGATGACAGTGCTGAAGAGTGGTATAAAGTTAAAGAAAAAGACGGAAAAGCAGTTTTTCTGAGTAAATGTGGTACATTTGTTATACTGGAAAAGACAGTCCTTCAATTTTATGACAATTTATTGAATTTCTTGTGGAGACGGCCGTTTTACCATGAGGAAATTTCGCTCAAAAGCTACTGTCCTTATAATTCCATATTATTTTTATTTATATCATGTAACGTACATTATATGTCATTTTTAATTAGTTTTGTGTTATTAATTTAGATAGAATGGTTAATTAAAATATTTACCTCAGAGAAACTGACAGTTGGGATGTCCACTGACTGAGTGAGTGAGAGGTGTGAGTACGCTGTGTATGAGCGCGATGGTCACAGACCCCAGCTTATATACCCGCTGCCAGATTTAGAATTTGTGACCTAGGTGTTAAACGTTTTTTATTTTATATAAAAAAATATATGTATATTTATATAATTATTTATTGCGTTATAATATTACGTTATATTATGTAAAGGATAATGTGAAAAAATAATAATAAAGAAAATATTAAAGAAAATAGTCATTTCGGTCTCTATATAAGGTTAGAATCCTGCGTCCAGAGCAACGCTTTGTTTTTCATGGCAACGGTGTGTTATACACATGATATGTAAAAATTGATTGCCTGAATGCACTGTAAGTCGCTTTGGATAAAAGCGTCTGCTAAATGCATAAAATTATATTTAATTTTAATTTAAAATTTAATTTAAATTAAATGTAATTTAAAATTTAATTTAAATTTAATTAAATTTTTAATTTATACTTAGCAGCGTCTGTTATCAAGAAATAATACATTAGAATTCAAATATATAAATTAAATGAGTATAAATAAATAAAAATATAGTAATTTAGTATTATTTACTGATAAATAATTCATATTATAATAATTGTAATTTAGTATTATTTTTACAATTTATTTAAAAATGTTGAAGTGCAAATTAACCCCATAGGTCATATTTCCCGGTTGTAAAATTGTCGTGTTTTATTCGTCTTATAGATAGGCGAACATTTCTCATGAAAAATCGTATTTGTACACATTATACACATTATTGTAATGTGTAAGATAAAGATGTATAAACGTCATACCTGTTTCTTCTTCTCAGATGTGCAGAACCTGACTCATCCGATAGATTTTTTCTTCATGGTAAAAAATAAATAAATAAGTCTTCTCCCAGAATGAGGTTCAAGCAGCTGCTTTCCTGAATCGCTCAAGCAGTTTTTGTGTTTTTGTTATATATATATATATATATATATATCATATCTTTATTTGACCCTCTAACTTTAACACTCACTATTCTAATTCTATTCTTAAAAAAATCTAACTCCCTTTCTAATCTTTTGTATTCTATTTTATTTTCATTTATTATGCAATTGTATGTGTAAAGACCTCTAACTAGCTTGCTCTATTCTTTTTTTTTTTTAATTTATTCTATCTGTTTTCTTTTTATTTATTATATTATATAAAATCCCATGCTACATGCACTGTGTTAACCTAACTGAGACTTGTTATAGCACTTATATATCATTGCTCTTTTGTTGTTTTTGATTGCTTCCCCTGTCTTCATCTTTAAGTCGCTTTGGATAAAAGCATCTGCTAAATGAATAAATGTAAATATATAAATATAAATATATAATTTTTTTTTCATTACCTAGATATATATTATAATTATACAACATACAAAAACTAGCCAAAACACATCTAACAGAACAAAAGTTTATTATTTATTTATACAACATTAAAGTGCTTTTTAAATTAACGAAATGTAATATTCATCTTTATAGAAGATACAGTAGGCTACAATACAACAATCTTCATACTTCATATTCATAGCAGATTTAAAACAGTCCTTTTTGTGGTGGTTTATTTAGCTAAAGTTTTCTTGATATTTTCAGTTTACACAAATAAAAGCTTTAAATAATGTATTATTCTTTTGACCAAAAATTGAGTATTTTAAGTTTTTTACACTGTTGACAGGAAATAAATGCAAGGGACTGCATGGCCGCTTACATGCCCGCAGTGCGCGCGCTCCGCACATAAAGAAAGGACGATGCACCAGCAGCAGTTGAATTGGGCTGCAGCTCTCCCTTCTGAATACAGACAGCCGCGGGTGTGGCAGTACCTCACCAAAATATTCATTTTTAATATTTGTATAGAAATGTACAGTAGGCTATATAGACATTTATATTGGACATTTATATAGAAAATAATAAATGGTAAATGTGTTCACCATTCTGCAGCAATGTAAGTATTTTTAGACTATATTAAGTCGTAAAGTGCGCTTGATAAATTAAAATTTAACGCACGACTTCGACGCGGGTGCTATGAGACAGTGTCAGAGCTCCACAAAACTACACAATTTTCCAATGTAAATGTGGTGAAAAATTGAACTGCATCACTTACGCATCGCTTATTTCCACGTTGCCTTGATCTATGACATTGTATTGTTTTGTATGTCTATTTGTTAATAAGGGATTTATGGACATATCAAGGATTTTAGATCTGTAGCCATAGTTTTTATTTTGAAGTAGCCTAACAAATATCAAATCCTAAAAAATTAGCAGAGAGGACCTAATAAATTGGCTAGCATGTTAGTGTTATTATCTAACATATACGTTTAATACTTTTTATATTATTATTTAATATTTTCATGAATTAGATGTAGATTTAATACATCTTTGCGTTCATTAATTTGTCATATTTTAACGTTGTTGTGTGACCATATAAAAACCACATTCGGAACGTTATTATATGACCAACAGAGAACCGTATGGGAACGTTCTGTTCACGTCCGGAATGTCCTCTTTGTAACGTTGTTTCATGACCATATAGCAACCAGTATGGAACGTTCCCCTAAAGTCACTTTGGGAACGTTATTATATGACCAACAGAGGACGATGCGAGAACGTTCTGTTAACGTCTCAAATGTCCTCTCTGTAACGTTTTCTATGTGACCATAAAATGCCCCAAATAGAACGTCCCCCCTATAGTCATATAAGGAACCTTGAACTGCAGCACTTTCATAACCAAAGGAGGACGTTCCAAGAACGTCCCTAATGTTCTGTAAAGGTTCGGAACTTTCGTTACCTTTAGATAACTTTTAGGGAACGTTGCACAAGGTCGCGAGAACGTCCCCTCCTACGTATACCGACTACAGGATTTATGAAGAAAATATAAAGATGCCCAAAGGGTGAAGAATAATCCACGAATAATTATAACACTTTTAAACCTTTTCAGCTGTGTTTTTATTGTATCTATTATATTAGTATATCAAATATATATATATATATGTATGTATATATATATGTATGTATTTGAATTTGTATGTATATATATATGTATGTATTTGAATTTCATTTGGCAGTATAGATACATTTTTGACTGTTCAGATCTAAGAGAAGAACGACACAAGAAACAACAGCGTAGAAAACGTTAATAATCGAACAAAATAAAAATGCTCTTTTTAATTAGGATGTTCCTCTTTACTTGCCCCTCATCCAAAAAAGTTTGTTCTCGAGTTGAAAAAGTAAGCTCGTACTTTCAAATTGCGGGCGTGGTTTCCGCATTCGACCAATAGCGTTTCGGGAAACGAGTGCACACAGATCTAAGAGGAACTGACAGCGGCGCATGCGCGTTGTGCCCCGTAGACTTGGGGGTGCCCGCGTGAACAGTGTGGCGTTTCTATCTTTAATGGGCCACATGGACCCGGACACATATCACCTTCTGTGTCTGCTCTCAGCGCGTTTATCAACGCGACGCTTTACACATACCTGGTTCTGTGTTTAACGTCTGTCGCGATAGTGTTTTACTATTTTAATGTCGTGTTTGACGCCAAACGGAGGGCTTTTGTGTAGCGATCCGCTTCGGCGAAGAATAGTCCGGACGAAGAATACAAAATTCGTAATACACCGACTGACGCCCTGTCGTGATCATGATCCGTGTGCGTTGCATCTCATAAGTGTCGTTTGAAATCTAGACACATCGCTGTTTTTTTCCTCATCGGGGATCTTACTGTCGTTGTGGATCCGATGCAGCATCTCTCCGGCTGAGGTGGGCGCCTCCTGGATCATTTCATCCTTCTTGCGCTGAATACAGATTTGAAGTTAATGTTTCGCCAAGAGGTCGGCGTCCTGTCCTTCATTCCGTCTTGTTCGTACCTTTTCCAATACGAGAAGAGGAACATGTCCCGATATAACATCTACAGTCTTCTGGACTGGATGTATGGCGGGGTGGACCCCAAGTTTGAGGGCAATGGAGGGCCCGACTGCGCAGCCTTCATCTCCCCGAAGCAGAGGATTGTTGAAAGTGTGATCATTGTGTTCATCTCTGTGCTGGAGGTGCTGCTGGCCATCAAAACGATTCATGTCCCTAAAGATGTGGGACGCAAGGGCAGAGAAGACAGCTGGGGCAAGAACCTGTTGCTGGTGGCCCTTTGCATGACTTTTGGAGTGGAGGTCGGGTTCAAGTTTGCCACAAAGACTGTGATCTACCTCCTCAACCCATGCCATGTGATCACAATGGTGCAAGTAAGTTTGTTTATTGTTCATTGTCTGATCAAAGGTTTTTCTGTGCTCCAAACAGTGGTGAAGAATTTGTGGCTGACTGACACTGTTGAGCTCTTGGGATTTTTTAACCTTAGTCTGTTGGTAGTTTCTTAGTTTGGACATGGCATGTTTGTAAATGGACTGTTTGTGTTGTCAATGGTGCAGTGTCGTGAATGTGAGTAGATGATTATAAGTTGTTGTTCACACTTACCACATACCTAAGAGCGAATCCAAACTTGTTGCATTATTTCAGTAGCTCTTAAGTGTGTGTTGTCAAAACATTCAGCTTTCATCCACACTCGCACATATCTGTTTATTGAACGATTTTTGATGTACGAACCGGCGATGGATGAGTCTGTTTGACATTTAGATGGATTTTTTCAGCACAAAGTTTTTTTTTAATAGAAGTTATTCTACAATTATTCAACAGTTTTTCGTTTCTATGATTCACGTATTTCCAGGCTTCTAGAAAAATTGAACGTTAATTTACACACAATAAAAAAGTTGGGCCTCCAATTTTAGCAATGGCTGGTTTCATCTGCTTAAAATGGCACAATTGCAAATTCAATTAAATTTGTTTGTATAGCGCTTTTCACAAATCCGCATTGTTCCAAAGCAGCTTTACAGGAGCAACTAAGGAAAACAGAAAAACACAGAAAGGTGAAACACAGCATTGTGCATGGTGTTTATAGACCAAGCAAGATCATTCTAATAAACAAATGCAGTCTCCCGGTGAGCAAGCCAACACTGTAAATGATCACTTGTGTCTTCTGTTCCTTAAATTTACAAAACTTTAACAGAGACACTCGCTAAATAATCAGAATAGGTGTAACTAGTCACCAGACTTTTTTGATAATGTTGTACATGTTGAATAGAGAGGGCAGATGTCCATGTATTAGTCAGCAACGGTTTCAGTTGAATGCCTCTGAAATTTATGAATCAGGAAGAAGCTTTCCAATATTACATCATGAATATGTGATGTTTATTTCATTGTGAGGCACTCTAGGCAGGAAGTCTTTTGATAGCAACTGATGGATTTAAGTCGCATTTCTACCCTTCTAAGAGCTTCCTGTTAGTTTAATGTGTTTTAATGATGGCTGCGACGAAACATCTGGGGCTGCATTTACAAAACATGTCAGAGTATTTGGGTGGAACTGCATAAAACACTGATTTGATTTAATTTTGAACAATATTTTAGCATTAATATAATATGAAAGCGGAAGAAAATCAATAAGTTGCCTAAACAGCTTCAACAAAATTACATTTCTTAAATCACAGCCGAGAAGCTCTCCCTATTTTTCAGAAACATTTACACCTCAGCAATCAGTGACTTTGGTTAAAAAAAAGATATATATTTATCAGTGGAGTTTGGGTTCCTCAACACAGGGCCGTTTTTGCTTGCTCACCCAGAGATTGCTGAAATTAGATATTATTTCTAAGAATGATCTTGCTTGTTCTATACACACCATGCAAATTCATTTCTCAATAGCTACATTTATTCTGAAACTATTAAAGATTATTAAATTAAAAGGTTGACTAACCTGAAATCGAACATGCCTGCCAGAATAGTGACAGTTTCAGTAAAATGTGATGCATTTCATTATACTTAAAGGGATAGTTCACCCAGAAAGGAAAATTCTGTCATCATTTACTCCAAAGCTGTATGAATATAACACAAAGGAAAATATATAGAAAGAATGTCCGTAATCAAACCGATCTCATCCCCCATTAACTCCCAAAGTATTTATTTTCCCTATGGCAGTAAATGGGGGATGAGATCTGTTTGGTTACTTGCATTCTTCCAAATATCTTTTCTTTATGTTTAGCAAAACAAAGACATTATACAGGTTTGGAACAATCTGAGAGAGCATAAATGATTTAAAGAGCAGGTTTAAAGGTTTTTGTAAGTGTCCTAATGTTGTATTAGAGTCCCCAACAACATGTTCGGATGCATCAAAGGTAAAAACTGTGCTATTTTCTTTAAATATGCATTTAGTATCTATCGATTTCTCAAAGATCCGTAAACTATTCCTGCAAAGCTGTTCAAATGTTCAGTTTCTCTAAGCTCCTCCCTACGGCGAGTCCAGTGTGCTACGATTGGCCAACCGGCCCAATTAGTTGTGATTGGTCTTTCTTCATACACTGCGTTTCCGAAACGAAACTCCCATTACCACAGTTCTTATCTCAAGAAGGATTTTGTAAACAAAGACGCTCTAAGTTTATAAAAATGGCATCAGTATAACCATATCACAATTACATTTACATTTAGTCATTTGGCAGACGCTTTTATCTAAAGCGACTTACAGTGCACTTATTACAGGGACAATCCCCCTGGAGCAACATGGAGTAAAGTGTCTTGCTCAAGGACACACTGGTGGTGGCTGCTGGGATCGAACCAGCAACCTTTTGATTTACCAGTTCAGTGGTTTAACCCACCAGACCACCATCTCCACAGTACTCCATCTATATTCATAAACCATTCAGACGATTTTTTTTTTATTGATCTTTTTCGTCATAGCTGTGGGAGAACAACAACGGGTCTATCCAAAAGTTGATCATTACTTTGATTAAACAGAAAAGAGTAACTGAGCAAGTTAGCGAGAGCTTCCATAGATAATGCACGCACCTTTACATAATAGTATTATACCGTGCTGCAGATCGCACAACTAAACTTTGCACACTTGACAAAATCATAATGTGAGACATGTTAGCAAAGTGCTACTAAACGATAAAGGGATACAGTTTGTACAATACTAGGACACGTAGAATGACAACAGTCTACCGTCACATTATTAGGTAAGAGTTGGATTATTAAAACTGTAACGCTGTTATACATTGTTTACCTGGTAACCTACAGCTATACTATATATACAACACGGATTAGCACAATTACTTTATATTGTAAGTACTCAATTCAACATGTACACATAACGTATTTATCATACTACTTACAGACGCTTGTTGGTCCAAATAAAGGTGCTATTGACTTGCTATTGCTCTCAAGCGGCTGGCAAATCCCACGTTGAACTCGGCAAAATTTGAGAAGCAATCGTCAGTTAAATGACGCAGCAGTCCCAGGAAAACGTAGGCGAGGACTATGTCTAGTGACGTAGATATACTGCGGCTAGAGACTTGGTCTAGTTAAAGTATCATTTATGTGATTCAGAGTCGACTCACTTTTTTACAAGCCAATAACTTTGTTATTCATGCACCTTCGGACTTACAACTTGGCAGACTGCTTAGTTGCAAACACCGCATACATAACAGACTGTATGAAATATGATTACTATGATTTAATGTTACTTACTCTTTAAGGAGAACACTTGGCTCTTTTAAACCCATCAAATAGAATGCCTAAAAGAAGTATATTTTAGTTTACTTTAACTGTGCCATTTCACAGTTTAGAATACCTCTATCACAACTTGACATGTCATAGCCTACACCCATAAAATACAGTACCTGGATGACCCTGTTTTATCCGGTTTAGGCGTTCGTTATCTGGAAGGTCTCAACTCTCCAATAACAATCAAATATTCCAGAGAGTTGTGCAATAAAAAGGTATACAAATAAACGATTTTATTTCAAACAGAAAACCTGTTCCTAGCTCTTTGTTGTCCCATGCTGACGTCAGTACACATTCAGAGTAAACAAAACAAACTGTTCAATATCACACATTTTAGTACAGGGTGTCGTCTCACGCCTGCTTGGATTCTCCTGGAGGTGAATGCAGTTTGCCTGTGGTGCACTCTTGAAGTTGCAGTTCAGTGCAGTCAGTCTTTCAGTATTTCCATCATAACCCTGCCGTGTTGTGCTGCGTAACATCAGGAAGCTTATCTCAAAATGTATAATGAGTTTCCAGTCAAGGCTGTTTACAATTCACTTTGGATAACTTAAGCTAATATTCGCCAGCAAAGCTATAAGACTGGCGTTAGTGAGTTTGATACCTGAAGACGTCGGGTCCTCTACTGATTGATATGTGACCGCACATCATCTCTGCATGCCATGCGAGTTTGCCACTTTGTGTGTTCAATTTTTTTTATTATTAGTTCTCTATAAATACAAACTAAACTCACCGGTGTGCTGGCCTTGGACAATAATCAAGAAGTTCCTTTTGTTCCTTTTGTTCAGTGCGTGGTTTCTACGTCTAATGTTTTGCCATCTGTCAGTATCCCCTTAGCACACATTTCAGGGCTCTAGAGTGCGACCAATTTGGTCGCACATGCGACCTTATTTTCACAGGTGCGACTAAAAATAATCAGAGGTCGCACCGGTGCGAGCCGTTCGAGGGAGAAAAAAATCTCCGCAACTCTCTCTGCGACAACAGACACACATTAGGCCCATATAGTGTTCTAAACCAATCAGAGATAGTGAAGGGCGGACTCCCCTCTGATTGGCCGTGGTCCAGATATTGCTGTACGTGTGTGTACCAGAGGTCGCGTTAACTGAAAATTCTCTGCCTTTGACGGAATTTTTTACCAGTAACGGAAAAATCTGAAGGACGTCCGTCATTTTGGCGGATCACAATGAGGGGAAATTGTAAATCCCCATTTCCCTTCATTATAGCGTAACATGCTCGCGAAGCGACCAGCGTGTCTTCACCACTCCTTGTTACTGACTAGACATATGTGATGCGATCTGGGAAAACCTGTCGGATCGCGCTGGGACACGGGAAAGATAGTTCACCTATCAAAGTAAACCACATAACATGAAGAATGAAGAAGTATTAATGCACATTTCCCGCCAGTCATGTGTAAACTTTGGCACCCAAAGTCTGCAGCGCCAGGAGTTATCATCGCTCCTCTGCTCACGCAAGCCGGAACGCGATCGCAAAACATAGAAGAGATGATCAAAAGTCCAGACACTATGCACATGATAAACAACTTGAAACTTGCTTCACTGCTTATTAGTTGTTGTCCGTCATGTTATAGTTTCCTTGTGTAGTGATAATGGCAGAGCTCTCGTTCTTTAAGTGTGCGCTGCACCTTTTTTCTTACTTTCGTTTAATTCAAACGGTTTGGTACAGTATAGAATTTATAGACTTCAACAACAGGAAAAGTTTTTTTATTGTATTGTTATTAGAGTAAGTCTCTTACCACTGTAAAGAGACTTTGACTTGTGATACTGGACTGTTGTGCTTTTATTTTCGTCACTGAACCTTAAAAACGTTTTTCTCTAAATTCCGTTCCTGAAAATCACATCTCTTCAGCCTACATCAGCCATAACTTTTATTACATACACAAGATATGAGCAAAATAAAAACTGATTTGGAAAGGGCTTGAATATGGTATCATAAACTGTATATAAATTTGCTCCATATGTTTTCCCAGATCTAGTCACATATGAACATAAACATTAAAAGATTAAATATATAAATGAATATAAACAACAACGGCTTTATTGGGCATTCGGTTGTATTAAAATACAACAAGTTCCGAGACGAAAGTATAGCGTGATGGCGTCACGAACATACTAATTACCACCTAACACGACCTTGCACCATAATGATGGGTAATAATAGATTATGACGGATTTTTTACGACCCTGTCAGTCAAAAGGACGCACAATAAAAAAGTCTAGCGCAACCTCCGGTGCGTACATCTGAAAATGCGTGTGCTGCATTCAGACAGAGAGCCGAGTAGCCTAATGCCGTCAGTTAAACAGAGTGGATGTATAGCAGGGGATGATGAGGGAAGATGAAAAGAACAATTGAAATTTAAGGCCTGATCCTTTCGAAAATCATAATCAATGCTCTGACACGGAGCCTTCAAGCCCTGGTCCATTTATCTTGATATTTTTTAAGTTTAAATTTCAGCTAAGTGAAGCACTTTAAGCAACAACACTTTTTCAATAAGTTATCTTTCATGTAGATTTGTGCTTCAAATAAAGAACTTCGTGTTGACCAGATTGTTAGTTAATCATTTACAAATACGTTTTGCCTATATGGACATTTAACAAAAAGTGAACTGGTAAAACCAGTTAAATGTTAAATGCCAAAATGCAATGCGGTCAAAAATGTGGGTGCACCTAACTTTTGTGCTGGTGCACCTAAGAAAAAAAGTTAGGCGCACCAGTGCAACCAGTGCAAAAAGTTAGTCTTGAGCCCTGCATTTGAGATAAAGGAGAACCACAGGTCAAATATTAAACGGACTATAAATTCTTATATGCAATATTAATTATGTATAACTTCTGAATTCCAAAGCAGCCCCCCCGGCCAGGCAGATAGTGCAAAACAATATGCAAACGGTGGTGAGGAACCCAAAACTCCCATCGAGAAAAAAAACCTCAGGAGAACCCAGGCCCTACCAGGGGATTCCAGTTCCCCTCTGGCAAAAGCTGCTGCCTCTGCACAAGCTCAACAGTGCTTGCACAACAAGGCTAAATAAAAAATAAATAAACTTAATAAGGTAAATTATAGATATTAGTGTTGTCACGATACTGGAATTTCTAACTTCGATACGATACCTTGAAAAATATCGATACTCAATACCATTTTCGATACCACAGAGAAAGAAACTGCCACAACATTTAGGGGGAATTTTTTTTTATTATTATTTAAAGATAAATATAAAATATATAATGTATTATAAAGAGTTATTAAAGGGTAAAATGCATTATAATTCTTCATAATGTGTGTTGTAATGCATTATGTACTGTTGCAGGTCGAGTCTCATCTTCTTTCTGGTGCTACAAGAGAATGCCAAACTTTGATAAACATATATATTTTTTTGACCGCACTTTTAAAATGAACTGAACTTTGTAACTAATTTCAGAACTTAAGTAATTGGTAATAGATATTTGTTAACATAAATAAACAATGAAATATACTTCCAAAACATGTATTAATCTTAGTTAAAAGTTAATTTAAACTAACATTTACTAATACATGTACTAACTAAAATTCAAAGTTCTATCTGTTTATATTTTTTTTCATTGGACCAGAGCAAACATGATCCGTTGTATTTTATTACATACTGTCATCAAATATTAAAATATACTGTAGCAAATGCATTGCTCATCGTGCATAAATGCTGGTCAATACATAACATTATTTGATGAACATATTTTAATGCCGGATTCAAATATCACCGATCCACACACGTAATCATTTTTTGAATTAAGTTAATTAAGCACAAGTTAATTTACATTTGAACACCGTTAAAGTATTTAAAGATTCACAGTGAAAGATTCCTCAGTCGGATTATATTAACTTTAAGAACTACGCTGAAAAAACGAGACAACACTCATATTGCTATATTAGAGGTGTTAGCACGTCCTTCGGCTTTCCATGTTCATTTGCTTCATATCCAAAATATTTCCAGATAGCACTCCTGCGGTGTTCTTTATCAACCAAAGCCGGTTGCGGAGGCACCGCACATGCCATATTTATATTCACTTCACTTTTGCTATTTAACCAGAGCGAATGAGACGAGACACGTGACAGGCACTGCGGTCACGTGTGGTGTTTGTCAACGCGCCTTTGGAGATAAGTGAAAGTGACAGCTCGGCTAGGATCGGAGTATCGATACTTCGGGAAATTAGTGTTGGTACCGTTCAGATATTTCAGTATCGATATTTATCGAAATATCGATATTTTTGACAACACTAATAGATATAAGATAATCATAACAATCTAACAGCATTTGAAATGTTGTAGGAAAATCCTGTCAAGTTGCCGCGTCGTTTATCCAGCTCTATCATCTCAGCTCTTGTCAGGTCACCACTTCCCATTCTCAGCTCTGCCATCGGGTCTGGGCATGAACTGCATCCTGCGGTAACCTTAGAACAAAGAGAAAAGACTGGCTGAGAGTAGAGTACTGTTCTGCACTCTTTGATGCAACAAGTACATAATTTGTTGTTGGATGTGTTCCTGGTTCCGGTTGATCTAAATAATGCAGCCTAGATCCTCTGAGGATTAATATTATGGAAGTGTAGGGTATGCAAGATTAAAAAGATGCGTCTTTAGTCTAGATTTAAACTGACAGTGTGTCTGCCTCCCTGACAGTGCATGGAAGAATATTCCAAAGTTTAGGCGCTAGATAATGAAGATGGAGATGGTGGTCTAGTGGGTTAAACCACTGAACTGGTAATCAAAAGGTTGCTGGTTCGATCCCAGCAGCCACCACCAGTGTGTCCTTGAGCAAGACACTTTACTCCATGTTGCTCCAGGGGGATTGTCCCTGTAATAAGTGCGCTGTAAGTCACTTTAGATAAAAGCGTCTGCCAAATGACTTAATGTAAATGTTAGATAAGAAAAGGATCTACCACCTGCACTTGATTTTTGAAATTCTAGGTATTAGCAACTGACAGGACGCCAGAGAGTAATGCACATGCAGGACTGTAATACAATAGAAGTTCATTCAAATACTGCGGCGCTAGACCATGTAGGGCTTTATAGGTAACCAGTGCAAGGTTGACAGAACCGGGGTTATATGCTCATACTTTTTTGTACGTGTAAGAACTTGAGCTGCAGCGTTTTGAACCAGTTGCAGTTTTTGTAATAGGCCTGCAGGGCAACCACCTAAAAGTGCATTACAGTAATCTAATCTTGATGTCATGAATGCATGAATTAATTTCTCTGCATCTAACAGTGACAGCATATGACGTAGTTTAGATATATTCTTAAGATGGAAAAATGCAATTTTACAGGTGTTTGCGACATGGCTCTCAAATGTACTATCGAATACAACGCCAAGATTCCTAGCTGACGACGAGGATTTTATGGAGCATCCGTCAATAGTCAAGCAGTATTCTTGGTGTTTACATATTGCGTTTTTTGGTCCAGTAAGTAACACTTCTGTTTTGTCCGAGTTTAGTAGTAAAAAATTGTTACTCATCCAGTTTTTTAAATCGAAAATGCATTCCTTTATTCGATGGAACTGCTGGGTTTCATGAGGCTTCGAGGAAATATAAAGTTGAGTATCATCAGCATAACCGTGAAAGCTAATTCCTTGTCGCTTTATTATATCTCCTAGAGGTAGCATGTATAATGCGAAGAGCAGAGGCCCCAAAACCGAGCCCTGTGGTACACCGTACTGGACTTCCGATTTGCGGGACACCTTATTCTTTATTGCTACAAATTGAAAACAGTCGGATAAATAAGACTTAAACCATTCAATGCTATTCCGGAAATGCCAATGTAATTTTCGAGTGTATGTAGGAGTATGCTGTGGTCAATGGTGTCAAATGCAGCACTAAGGTCTAGCAGCACCAATAACGAAATACAACCTCGTCAGACGCTATAAGCAGATCATTCGTAACTCTGATCAAAGCAGTCTCTGTACTGTGACATGCTCGAAATCCGGACTGAAATTCTTCGTTAATGTCATTCCTTTGGAGGAAGGAGCATAATTGAGTTGAAGCTACTTTTTCCAGAACTTTAGATATAAAAGGTAAATTCGATATAGGCCTGTAATTACTCAACTCAACTCAACTCAACTCAACTTTATTTATATAGCGCTTTTTACAATTTTCATTGTTACAAAGCAGCTGTACATGAGACACATTGAATACAAGTAAAAACACTAAAGGCATATACCTGTAAAAACAAGACAAAGGTGAAAACAACAAAGACAGACATACAAATGCTCCACACACACAATATGCAAACATACATACACACACACACACATTGACAGAGACGCACACACACACAGTGAAAGCACACATTGGCGATAAAGGAGAAAGAACCACAGGTCAAATATTAAACGGACTATAAATTCTTATATGCAATATTAATTATGTCTAATTTCTGAATTCTAAAGCAGCCCCCCCGGCCAGGAATTACCTAGTTCTCTAGGGTGGAGTTTGGGTTTTTTGACAAGGGGCCTTATAACAGCCACCTTAAATGCTTTAGGCACATGTCCTAATGACAGAGATGAGTTAATAATACTAAGAAGAGGATCTATAATTTCTGGGAGCATTTCTTTTAGTAGTTTTTGTAGGTATAGGTTCTAGCATGCATGTTGTTGATTTAGATCAGGGCTTCTCAAAGTCTACTTTCAAAGGTCCAAATCTGAATTCACGATAATGTCAAAGGTCCGAACAATTGGTTGTTTCAAAATTAGTTTTTTAATACACATCCTTATAACTTTTTATAATGAATTAACATTACTTTTTTGAAAAAAGAGAGTATTTTGCATTTAAATACATTTACAACAAATCAAAAAGTGACAAAACATACAAAGAGGTATAGGCCAAAAATAAATTGGTGCAAAATACAGAGCAGTCAAAAGAATAGTGCAAAATTCAGAGCTGTCATAGTTTCGTTGTACTCACCTCTGTGTTGTGTGGATACTGCTTTTCAAAATATCTGTGTTTTGTTTAATGGTGCCTTTTGACATTTCCCTTTTTTTATAATTCCAACTGTCTCGTTACAAATTAAACAGAACGCCTTGGTGCTGGATTGGGGCCACATGAATCCGTACCTCTCTGTCCAGTCATCTTTAAAAGCTCTGTTTTCTTCGTTAACTTTTTTTTTTAGTAACAGACATTCTCACCTATAGAACCGTGCACTAGTGATGCGCGGATGGCGGTTAAATCCGCGGGCGCTGCGGATGATCCGCGGGTCGGGTGGGTCAGGTAATAAAAAAATACAGTCTGTCGCGGGTGGATGAGATCATATATAAATATTAACTAAATTTCTCTAAAAATACGTGTTTTAAATAAATTTTTCATCAGGCAGGCACTAATTTGCACTCATTTATGGGCGTGCTGGCGGAAGAGAGGCAGAAATGGAGGCGAAACAGATCCGGGAGGGTGGGATAATTAAAAACAAAAGGAAGGAAATAAAGAAAATTACCGTGTGTGAGCGTTTTAGCGAAGTTGTTAACTGGGTATGTAATATGCAACTATATGAGGCATTGTGTGTGTAAATGGCTCGTGTTTATAGTAATAATCTTGGGCAACAGACTCATTTAGAGTAATATAATCATCTGGCTTTAGCCATGTTTCTGTCAAACAGAGCATGTCTATTTTATGATCGGTTATCATATCGTTAACAAAAAGTACTTTACTTGAGAGAGATCTAATATTAAGCAATCCGAGTCATAACAGTTGATTATCTGTATTTTGTTTGTTTGATTTGTTTAACGTATATTCAATTACTTTCAAGAGGTTTACGCATTATTGCTGAGTGAGTTTTTCGTTCCTGTTTTGGCTGTCTTTTTTTATCCCCTGTATTTTACCCCATTGTGGGTTTTTGTTTTGTGTTTATTAAAATCTTTTGTCACCCCGTACCGCTGCCTGCATTTGGGGTTCTATCACTTCCGTTTCGTGACGGAACAAAGACAGCCAAAACAGGAACGAAAAACTCACGTAGGGTAACAAACTGTAACAAAAATCAAAAGGTACCAAAAACAGGAACAGAGCACTGGAAATGAACGCTGGGACACAGCGTATGGATAGCTCCTTTGAACAAGAGTTCAGACAGGCAAACGGACATCAAAGTTTACACGTATTACAAGAACAAACGAGCCCAGGACAGAGAATACCAGGGCATTAAATAGGGAGACGAACAAAGGATAATTACAATAGGCAGGTGTGGGTAATAAAACACTCAAGGGAAGCTAACGAGGAGACGAGAGGGGCGGGGCCATAGACGACACGAGAAGGCGCATGACAGCCAATATCTAAGCCATGCCATGTCCTTCTCACACAAAACCCTAGACTTAGTCATGACTCCGCTGCAAGAATAAGAATAAACATGACATGATAGCGGAATCATGACAGCAGATGCATGTGACCAGGTGCAAATGCCTTCCGAAACGTTTTCGAAACAGATTAAAATGCCATAACGCAAACCACTTGACGACACTGGACAAGTGTAATTCATCTGATTGTTGAGTCCACATTTGTCTGGGCTTTACTCCTCATAACAGAATGCACTGGCAGCCTTGCTCAAGTTCGTTCTTTTAAATGTAGACGTGCGACAATCGCGCTTCCGGCGTGGCTTGTACAACGCAGCGAAATGAAGCTCAGCAAGGCAAAGCTAAGTAGGAGTGCTACTGCAAGGGAATTTCGGTGCTAGCAATCTATGTATCCTTTACAATGTTACGTTTACATAAACCTATCTCATGATGCTTAGCATCAGCAACCTCCCGTGTGCTTTGGGTGTGAAATATGAATGATTTAAGTAGCAAATAATATTTGCAATTTAAGTAGGTATAGCCGATCAGATTTATAACTGTTAAGCTGAGACACATTTATGTGCAAAGTGGCCTCTTTGGATATTAATCCTGGCTGGTGGAAAGCAAATGAAACGCGCTTCCCGAGGCATTATCTCTGCATTTCTGGGACATCTGTGTCATCTGAAAGGGTGTTTTCTGCCGCGGGTCGAACTGTCAACAGGCTCTTGACTGTCCCCACAACATGTTACCTTATTAAATAAAAACTCCAAGCTTTGGATTGAGGGAGGCCTGCAATTTGTATTTGATGAAAAAAACTTTCTGACGGAAATAAACTTTGCCGGTTCTTCTGTGTTTTCTTTTTATCATAATTTGTTAATTATTTAAGTTAATTTCTTGCCTGTTTATTTTATGCTTTGGATGAATATTATTTTAGTTTTTCTCCATTGTCCAAAACACTGCAGGTTTGTGAAAATGCGGTCATATGTGAATTCAGGAGCTGTTGTTGATCTTTTCAGTATGCTGCTGTTTGCATGTTAAAATAAATCCGTGAAAAAAATGTTTGTATTTTGAACATGTCACAGACCCTCGTCAACTGTAGCTGTCTTATTTTGAAGTCTGCGTCCTCCGGATGTCGCATGCGAAGGCGTATGAGGCTGATGCAGCCTTCGAAATTAGACGCAGCATGTAGTTTTATTGAATTCCAATTTTACATTAAAATCATATCATTTAACAGTTAATCTGTGTGTGCGCGCGTGCTTGTCAGTGTGTCTGCGCGTCAGAATGTGTGTCTATGTGTGTCAGTAGTACATGTGCATTTGTGTGTGTGGAGCGTTTGTATGTGGGTGTGTCTGTCTTCTGCGTTTTCACCTTTTCCATTTTTTACAGGTATAACTAAGTGTTTTGCTTGTAGTCAATATGTCTCATGTCCAGCTGCTTTGTAACAATGAAAATTGTAAAAAGCGCTTTAAAAATAAAGTTGAGTTTAATGTTCAGATAACGAGCGTTGGTTCTCGGCTAGGGAAATTATCCGAAATGAGCATCCCTGTTGGACATGTCTCATACCAGCCACATAAATGACAATAGTCTGGTTTCTATTCAAAGTTGCGAATCCGTTTCCATCCAACTAGTGAACCATCACTTCCTAATAAACTGCCTCTAAATATCAGTAAGAAAAGTAAGAGAAGCCACTGAATATAATAATTTTCATATATAATAATACTTGCTCAAGCAAACGATTACGAAACACAATAAATGCTTTTGTGGTTGCCTTCTGTTTGGGAAACGCAGTTGTGACAGTTCTAAGAGGCAATTACAGAAATACTTTGACGACTTTGCTCAGGCATTTAAGAATGAGCATAACAACATCTCTGATGCTGTATAGCAAGATCACTACTCCGGTTAGTCAGGTTACGCCATCTCACTGCAGTTTCGTGACTTTGTGGGGGAATTTATTCAGCGAATGCGTTTCCATCTCCCATTATTCCCATGAACCCTTTTCTGCAAAAGTGAAAAACCACCTCAAGCGAGCGTAAAAGCTTTTTGGTGAAATAAGGGTCTTTAATTCGAAATTTTGCATTTCCATCACTCGCTTCAGATGCAAACCTTCAAAATGTGTGTTGGAAACTCGCATATTGTCTGTTTAACTGCTATAAAGAAAATAGCACCTGTGGGGGGTAAGGGTTTGTACAGAACGTAGAATTCATAAGTAGCGTCATATGCACGTTTGATGTCATCTCAAAGCTCATCGTTTTGCTTGTTTGAATTCATTTCCAGTAGAAGTAAAATCATCTCTTGTAAATGTTGAAGCGAAGGCAATCATCACTGTTTTTATTGCTCTTTCTCGTATCATGAGACTTGAGGAAACATGATATTACTTTTTCAAATTATGTTTATCATCAGATCTGTATGCTTTTTCGTGCAGTGCATGGTAAAGCAGGTCAGACAATTGCAATTGATTTCCATTTCCAAAATCAGATTATAGAGACTTGAGTAAGGGTTGAAAAACACATTAGTGTCATGGTTTGTTCATGCAAGTAAATATACAAATCTAGGTTGTTAAAGAAACATTGTGTATCTCAATTGCACTGTGTTACTCCCCTGGGGTCCGTTCACCCCTGAGAGCAAGCGAGTGAAAACCAGAGTCATCCTTTTACGCAACATGTCAGATCCTGCTGTAGTTCACCTGACATCTGCTGACAGGATTCTACTTCCTTCCTATATTGTCGTCCAAAGCAGTGACCCCCTAACCCTTTCCAGCACATTACTGTTAAATTCATAAACTATACAAAGTAGAATAGATGTCAGTTTGCCAAAAGATGTGAGCATTCCCTGAAGTATGTCTCAGAAATCCAGGTGTTGAATGCCGCTTTCGAAACAACATCTGAATGGTCCAAAATTGTTTGTTTTATCTTTGTTAATATTTTTAAAGTATGCTTTTTGATTGTTTGATTTATAGATAACCACTGATAATATGGTAACTAACGCTGTTAAAAAAATCTTGACTTGTCAAGTGCTCAGAAGTTGACAGTTATGTGATTGTGCTTCCATTTCAAAGACAACGTTAAACCTCACTTAAGAAACCAAATGTATTGCAAAGTTCATTACAAAACCAATGTATACATTTTATGTATAGCAAACTGCCTGTTTGTGTCGTTATTAAGCTTTCTTTCTTCTTTCGCAGATCATCCTGCTCGCATGTCCACCTAGCAAAATGGCTATGATCATCTTTAGGTGAGTATTTGTGACAGCCTCTTTGTCACCTACACCCTTGGCTCATGTGGAATATGAATCCAGAGGGACTGTAACTCTCGCATTTGGCCTCTCGAAGCATATGAGGAATTCAGACGTGTGCTTATCATCAGATGTCTTTAAAAATAGCCCTTCGACCTTTCAGCATCTTTGTCTGTGGATGCTTAAGATAGTCATTAGTTGACGGTGTGAGAGAATCATTCACACTTTAATGTGATTTTAAGATGCGTGTTAAACCCGGAAAGTTGAAAATCACTGTCAATCAGAGATTGTAGACTGACTTCTTGCAGAAATGTGAGCCCGGATACTGGGTAACTAAATGTGCAGAGTATCGCCGATGTGTTTATAACTGATTGCGGAAGCCTGAGGTTTGATTCAGGGAGGACGTGACTTTGATCATAATCCAATTAGCATGCGGTCTTCAGTTAGCATTGAAGTTGTTAAATGGATAGTTCAAGCAAAAATTATGTAATTTACTCACCTTCGAGTTGTTCCAAATCTGTGTTCTGTATAAATGTATTGGTTCTGAAGAACACAGAGAAAGATACTCTGAAGAATGCTTATAACCAAATTATTCTTGGACGCCATTCACTCACTACCATAGAAGGAAATATTACTTTATGATTTGTTTGTTGTGTTGAACACAAAAGAAGATATTTTGAATAATGTAGGACAGCAAACAGTTCTGGGGAACATTTGACGACTGTTGTAATTTTTCTACTTTGGTAGTCAATGGGGTCCAAGAGCTGTTTGGTTACAAGCATTTGTCCAAATGTCTTTCTCAAAGTTCAACCAAACAAAGAAATGTATACAGGTTTGGAACAACTAGAGAGTGAGTTATTCATGAACAGAATTGTTATTATTTGGTGAACCGTCCCTTCAAAGCCCAGTGTTTAGGAGACTGGACAGGCAACTGTAGGATTGAGGTTCATTCCTTTAAGAGTTGTTGTGTTATGCCTTTAAACAAAAACGCTTGCCTTGAAGTTGCTCTATGCTATGGGCTCTGACATTAAAAATTCAATCTATGAATCGTTGGGATTGTTATGGTCCTGAAGCACTGTTTTGAAGGTTGCATTGTTGTTTCCTGAGAGATAATGAGCTTTCATTAATATGATGCCCTTGAGCAAAGCACTTAACCCCAGATGCTCAATGTGGACCACAAACATTGTGGTGTGTGTTATGTAAATGACCATGGATAACATAAAAAGACTTATCAAGTTGACTAACACTTCTGTTCAGGGGTCATTCCTATGTTTAAGGTCGTGTGTCCACTGACTGCAGTTGTGGACGTCTGACACCGGTCACAATAATGTTTAGTACTAGGATCTTGTTTTGCAAGTGTTTTTTTTGAACACACAATGTCTAAAAATGGTGGCTTCTGAAGCACCAGTCAGATGGACTGGACTGTATATTCTTTCTGTGGTCTTACTGGTTATTGATGCTAACATGGTGATATCATGGTACTAGAAACGTAGAACTATGGTCATTGTTGAAATTTTTTTTTTTTCATTATAGAGACGGTTCACCACAAAATAAAACATTTTCTTTCACCTTCATGTTATTCAAAACCTGTATGTGACTTTTTTCTGTGAAAAACAAGAGTATATTTTGAGAAATGTCTCTGTGGTTTTATGTCCATACAGTGGAAGTCAATGGGGACCAAAGTTGTTTGGTTACCAACATCTTCCCAATATGTTTGTGTTCTGCAGAAGAAGAAAGTTTTGTAACGACATGAGGCTGAATAAATGATCAAATCATTTTCCTTTTTGGTTGAACTATCCCTTTTGTGTCATGATTTGTTGCGTTGAAGTAAACTTGGTCTCATGGAGGTGACCGCTTTAACAGAGCAATGATAATTTTCCATTTTGACCTTTTATAATAAGACACATGTTGGTGCTAAATTCCTCACAGGACATTCTGAGTTCTGCGAGACATATTTTACTGGTGATGTTCCCAGATGAGAATAAATTATAAATGACCTCAGATGACAGTCCATCAAAATGGATTGTGTGAGCTTGAATCTAGCCCACGTGTTCCCTACTTTGCCATTGAATGAATTTGCTTCCTCAGTGATCGATGTAATTAAACCGTCATTGTTTGTTTTCTGTATATATTTTATAGTTAGGCAGCTGAAGGGCGTAGAAACTCTACTAGGTTACAAACCAGCGTTCAACTTCGCATGCGGGTGGTGGCAACTTCAGATGTCTGCAAGTTAGTTAGTGCTAATGAGGGCCCGTGAGCACAGTAATGGTCTTGTTTATTCGGGATACAGGGGTATTTGTCCTTCAATCTGTTTTTCAGCCTGGTTTGTGAAAGTGTTCATGACCGGCATGTTGGAACAGGCCTGAAGTGAACTCCGCCCCTAAGCAGATTCACGGCATCCGTTTCAAGTGACATTCAGTTTACATAAATATATGTTGAATATACTGTTTACATCCAAAACATTTATGTAATATGTTTGAAAAAATATAGGATTATAAACCATACAATACAGAAGACACTTGGTTACTGTCTGTGTAAGAGGCATGGTAGAGGTGTCTCACAAAGTCAGACTCATCGGAAAGTTTGACTCATAAGGAAAAGATTTGACACATGTACGAGTCATATGGACGACGACTATTACAACATTTTAAAGGTTTCTGTTTTTGTGTCATGTTTTAAACTTATAAGCTGTCCATTCATTATGAAAGATCAACCCCAATAAGCAACATTTACACAAAATATATAAAAGTATTAATATATTTAATAAAATATCCCTATTCCTCCGTGAAATTGATTTATTTCAGTGATGCTGGGGTGTTATTTATAGAGGAATGTCTTTTTTAAAACTTCTTTAACAAAAAATTGCGTTGAGTTTTCTGCCGTGATTTTGACACTTTTCTTCTGTTTTGAAGGCTTCAGGTTCACATGCTCAATGGGGCTCTTCTAGCGCTTCTCTTTCCAGTTGTCAACACCAGACTGGTGAGTGCGTGCTTAAAAGAAATCATCATAATATGCTGAAATAATTACTTTAAAGTATGCCAGGACAGTGTGATTGACAAATCCTTTCATGGACCTTTTTAAAGGGATAGTTCACCCAAAAGTAAAAACTCTGTCATCGTTTACTTACCCCCAGGTTGGGTGACCAATTGTCGCCCTTCGAGTTGCACCGCACAGCAATTTCAACCAATGTTCCGCATTTTCATCAGCCTGTTCGTTTTTAATTGTCACATAAGTTTTTCCTTCCTCGTTTAAAAAAAAAAAACACATCCACACGAAAAGGCAAAAACACCCTATAAAGCTCTGTCAACACCTGTCTCACATTTGGTTTGCTGGGTGGTTTTCACCCTACCCACAGGTTGTTCCAAACCTTTATACATTTCTTTGTTCTGATGAATATAAAGAAAGATATTTTGAAGAATGTCAGTAACCAAATAGATCTTGACGCCCATTTAGTGCCATATAGGGAAATGAATACTATGATCTTTTGGTTTGGTTACTGACACTCTCCCAAATATCTATGACCCATATTGACTATAAGCAACACAATTAAAGTTATACCTGTAAAACAAGAGAAAAGGTGAAAACACAGAAGACAGACGAACCCACATGCAAACGCTCCACACACACAGACATGCTCACCCACACACACACACACATGCACAGTAAAAGCACATTTAAGATAAAGGAGAGAGAAACACTGGTCAAAATTAAACCAACTTGAAATTCCTATATGCAATATTAATTATGTAAAATTTATAATTCTAAAGGAGCCCCCTTGGCCAGGCAAATAGTGCAAAACAGTAAGCACATTTGGCGAGGAACCCTAAGGAGAACCCAGGCAGAAAAAGTAAGCCATTTATATTTTAAGACAGGTTAGGAACAATCTGAGGTTCA